>MDKH01115122.1:0-26402 GCA_005239495.1 Nicotiana undulata
CAATAATAATGCAATATAATTAACAAATGTTGAGAATGAGGCATTAAGATGTATGCTACAACATGACTAAGCGCATGGTAGTAAATAACTACAGATAGAGACAGCAACAATTGACCGTTTCAGTCTAAACAGATTGACATGAAGCCTTAACAATTACACTTATCATGATTTCTAATATGTTCAAGTAAATCTCCACTTTGCACTTCAAGTATCAGTGTGAAACAACCATTAGACAATGCCATGGGGTGAGACAGGCCACAACAATCGGTGTACGCCCACCTGCCCATCACTTGGCAAGTGCGTCACCTTAGTTTACATCAATTATCAGATTATTTGGGGTTTCGAACCCTCAGTTCCAAGGTTGAAGACGTTACTTACCTCAAAACCGGCTAAAACACTACTCCGCAGTGCCCTTGCCTCAAATTTTGGCCTCCGAGCGCTCCAAATCTATCAACAATCAAATGTACATCATTACAATGTGCTAAGGAATGAATCCCAATCAAAATTTACCAAAAATACTCAAAATCTCGAAATTGATCAAAACCCGTCCCCCGGGCCCACGTCTCGAAAATCAGAAAAATTCAAAAAACTGGAATCCTTATCTTCACCCGAGTCTACCCATATCAATTTTATCAAAATCTGACCACGAATACCCCTTCAATTCGTCAAAAGAAGTTCCTAATTTTTCTTCCTCTTGTTCCCCAATTTCCACTTTGATTCTCCAATTTCCATGGTAATAATCAATACTAATTCATGAAATTAGACCAAGAATGATTAAGGAACACTTACCTCAAGTCTCCCACTAAAAATCACTCCAAAATCTCCCTTTTCCCGAGCTCTCTAATGGACTTTTTGAAAAATAGCTAAAACACTCGTTTTTGGACTTAAAGATTCTGTCCAGTGATCTCGCACCTGCAGTCACTTACTCGCACCTGCGGCTTTGCAGGTGCGATGCTTCTCCCGCACCTGCGGCTTCACAGGTGCGATACTTCTTCCGCACCTGCGATCTCCCCTGGGGTCTCCCAATTCCGCACCTGCGACATCGCAGGTGCGACCAATTCCTCGCACCTGCGAAACTCCTCAACCCAGTCCATTCTCGCACCTGCGGAGCATTGTCCGCTCTTGCGGGACCGCACCTGCGGCTCCCCTTTCGCAGGTGCGAAAACATCAGAACAGCAGCTAAAGCTGCATTTTACTAAGTCCAAATTCCCCGTTCGCCACCCGAAATCAAGCCCGAGCCCCTCAGGACCCCAACCAAACATACCAACGCATCATATATGATCATTCAAACTTAGTCGACTCTTTGGAACATCAAAAACAACATCAAAACTCATTGAATTCAAGCCTATAAACATTGAAATTTCTAAATTTCACCAACGATGCCGAAACTACCCAAAACAACTCTGATTGACCTGAAATTTTGCAGACATATCCAAAATGACTATACGAACCTGTTCCAACTGTCGGAATTCCATTCCGTCCCCGATAGCCTATTTTCCACTGCCGACCAGAAATCGCCAAAACTAACTTTCGCCAATTCAAGCCTAATTCTACACCGGACATCACAAAACTATTTCGAACACACTCCTAAGTCCCAAATCACCTAACGAAGCTATCCGAGCCATAAAATCTGTATTCTGATGTCATTTACCAATAAGTCAACTCCGGGTTGATTTTTCCAACTCTAAGGCTATATTTAGAGACTAAGTGCCTAAATTCCTTCTATAATTACTCTGAACCCGAGCTAATCAATTCTATCATATCATGAATAGTATAACCAAGCTACGACAAGGCAGAAACAGTGAAAATAAATTCATGTTCTACGTAACGACATACCGGGTCGTTACATTCTCCCCCTCTTAAACAAATGTTCGTCCTTGAACGGGTCTAGGAACATACCTGGAGTCTCAAACAAATGAGGATATCTGCTCCGCATCTCCCGCTCGGTCTCCCAAGTGGCCTCCTTTGCTGGCTGACCCCTCCACTGTACCTTCACCGAAACTATCTCCTTTGATCTCAACTTCCTGACTTCGCGAGGCAAGACAGCCACTAGCTCAACCTCATAAGACATATCATCCTCGAGCTGAACTGTACTGAAATCTAGAACATGAGACGGGTCACCAACATACTTTCTGAGCATCGACACATGAAATACCGGATGAACACTCGACAAGCTGGGTGCCAAGGCAAGTTTATAAGCCACCTCTCCAACCTTCTGAAGCACCTCAAATGGACCAATGAACCGGGGACTAAGCTTTCCCCTCTTCCCGAATCTCATGACACCCTTCATGGGTGACACCTTCAGCAGTACCTTATCACCTTCCATGAAAGACACGTCCCGAACCTTCTGGTCTGCATAGCTCTTCTGTCTGGACTGAGCCGTGCGAAGTCGCTTCTGAATCCACTTCACCCTTTCCAATGCATCCTTAACCAAGTCTGGGCCTAACAATCTAGCCTCACCGGGCTCAAACCAACCAATCGGAGATCTACACCTCCTACCATCTAAAGCTTCATACGGCGCCATCTGAATACTGGATTGGTAACTGTTATTATATGCAAACTCCGCTAATGGCATAAACTGATCCCATGAACAACCGAAATCAATCACACAAGCACGCAACATGTCCTCTAGGATCTGAATAGTCCGCTCTGACTGCCCATCGGTCTGGGGATGAAATGATGTGCTCAACTCTACCTGAGTACCCATACCTCTCTGCATAGACCTCCAAAATTGAGATGTGAACTGAGTACCTCTGTAAAAAATAATAGAAACTGGGACCCCATGCAGTCGGACAATCTCCCTGATGTAAATACCAGCTAACCTCTCCGAAGTATAAGTAGTACTGACAGGAATGAAGTACGCAGACTTGGTCAGTCGATCCACAATAACCCAAATAGAATCAAATCCCTTCGAAGTCCGTGGGAGCCCAACTACAAAGTCCATGGTGATCCGCTCCCACTTCCACTCCGGAATGACTAACTTCTGAAGCAACCCACCCGGCCTCTGGTGCTCATACTTGACCTGCTGACAGTTGAGGCACCATGCTACATACTCCACAATATCTCTCTTCATCCGCCTCTACCAATACTGCTGTCTCAGATCATGGTACATCTTCGCGGCACCGGGATGGATGAAATACCGCGAGCCATGGGCCTCTGCCAATATCGACCCTCGAAGACCATCTACGTCGGGCACACAAATACGCCCCTGCACCCTCATAACCCCGTCATCATCAATAGTCACATCCCTGACATCACCTCGACGGACCTTGTCCTGAAGAACCAACAAATAATGATCATCATACTGCGTGCTCTAATCTGATCATATAGAGAAGACCGGGAAGCCATGCTAGCTAACACCCGCGGAGGCTCCGACAAATCCAATCTCACCAGCTGTCCTGCTAAGTCCTAAACATCACGTGCTAAGGGTCGCTCTACTACTGAAAGATAGGCGAGACTTCCCAAGCTCCCTGCTCGGCGACTCAGGGCATCGGCCACTATGTTGGCCTTCCCCGGGTGGTACAGGATAGTGAGGTCATAATCCTTAAGAAGCTCCAACCATCTCCTCTGGCGCAAATTCAAATCCTTCTGCCTCAGCAGATACTGCAAACTGCGATGATCGGTATAAATCTCACACTGGACCCCATACAAATAATGACGCCAAATCTTCAAAGCATGAACAATGGCAGCTAGCTTAAGATCGTGCACTGGATAATTCTTCTCGTGCACCTTCAATTGTCTTGACGCGTAGGCAATCACCCTACCATCCTGCATCAAAACCGCTCCCAAGACAACTCTGGAAGCATCACAATAGACTGTGTAAGAACCCGAACCAGTAGGCAATACCAATACCGGAGCTGTAGTCAATGCTGACTTGAGCTTTTGAAATCTCTCCTCACACTCATCGGACCATCTGAATCGAGCACCCTTCTGGGTCAATCTGGTCAGTGGTGAAGCAATAGAGGAGAATCCCTCCACAAAACGACGGTAATAACCGCCCAAGCCAAGAAAACTCCTAATCTTCGTAGCTGAGGACGGTCTGGGCCAAATCTGCACTGCCTCTATCTTTTTCGGGTCCACCTGAATACCCTCACTAGACACCACGTGACCCAAGAAAGCTACTGAACTAAGCCAGAACTCACATTTGGAGAACTTTGCATAAAGCTTCTCCTATCTCAACCTCTGCAACACAACCCGCAAATGCTGAGCGTGCTCCTCCTGGCTACGAGAATAGACCAGGATGTCGTCAATGAACACAATAACGAATGAATCAAGGTAAGGCTAAAACACAATGTTCATCAAGTGCATGAACGCGGCTGGGGCATTGGTCAGCCTAAAACATAACCAAAAACTCATAGTGACCGTATCGGGTCTTGAGAGCAGTCTTCAGAATATCAGAATCCCGAATCTTCAACTGGTGATAACCCAATCTCAAGTCAATCTTGGAGAACACCTTAGCTCCTTGAAGCTGATCAAATAAGTCATCAATGCGAGGCAAAGGATACCGGTTCTTCACCGTGACCTTATTCAGCTGCCTATAGTCAATGCACATGCGCATAGAACCATACTTCTTCTTTACGAACAACACCGGCGCACCCCAAGGTGAAACACTAGGCCGAATGAACCCCTTATCAAGGAGTTCCTGAAGCTGCTCCTTCAATTCCTTCAACTCTGTTGGGGCCATGTGGTAAGGAGGAATAGAGATAGGCTGGGTGTCTGGTAACAAGTTAATACCAAAGTCAATGTCCCTGTCAGGTGGCATGCCTGGCAGGTCTGCAGGCAAAATGTCCGGAAACTCACGGACCACAGGAACAGAATCAATAGAAGGAGTCTCACTACTAACATCCCTCACAAAGGCCAGATAAGACTTCTTTAGATAAGAAATCACCCTACTAGGCGCATACTCCACCGAACCTCTCCACTCAATTCTCGGCAATCCGAGCATGGCTAGGGTCACGGTCTTGGTGTGACAATTAAGAACAACATGGCACAGAGATAGCCAATCCATGCCCAATATCACATCGAAGTCAACCAAACTAAGCAATAATAAGTCCGCCCTGGTCTCCAAACCCCCAATAGATATAACACAAGACTGGTACACCCGGTCTACCACAACCATATCCCCCACTGGAGTCGACACATGAACAGCTAAAATCAAGGACTCACGGGGCATATCCAAAGAATCCGCAAAATATGATGAAACATATGAATACATAGAATCAGGATCAAACAATACCGAAACATCTCGGTGACAGACGGAAATAATACCTGTAATCACTGCATCTGAAGCTATGGCATCTGTTTTGGCCGGAAGTGCATAGAAACGGGCCTGTTCTCCACCTGATCGACCTCCCCCTCTAGGGCGGCCTCTGACTACCTAACCTCCACCCCTGGCTGCCTGAGCGGGTGGTGTAGAAATTGGTGCTGAAGCTGGAGGCTGGCTCTTCTGCTGATAAGAACTACCAGAAAGGCGGGGACAAAACCTCTTGATATGACCTGGATCCCCACACTCAAAACAACCCCTCTCCGCAAATAATGGCGGGGACTAAAGGGAACCCCTGGAACCAGAGTAGCTGCTAAAAGAGCCATGTGCTGAAGAACCCTGAACTGACGGTGGTCGAGATGAGCTCTGGGCTGGAAGTGCAATGAATGATGAACGACCCGGATGAGAATACGGGAACCGTGTCCTGATGAAGCACCGTTGTAAACTAGACGAACTGGTTGAGGAGGCCTGAAGGGACGGCCTCTGTTGTGTTGAGACTGACCTCCCGAGTGAAAACCACCATAACTACCAGATCCTCGAGGCCTCTTGGCCTCCCTCTCAACATGCCCCTGGCGGCGTACTGACTCAATCCCCCTGGCTATGTCGACTACCTCCTCAAAAGAAGCCCCAGATACCCTCTCTCTGGTCAGAAAAATCCGTAACTGATAAGTAAGACTATCAACAAATCTTCTGATTCTCTCTCTGTCTATGGGAACTAGCCATATGGCATGACGAGCTAACTCATAGAACCTCATCTCATACTGCATCACCGTCATGTCTCCCTGACGCAACTGCTCGAACTCTCTGCGTAGCTCCTCTCTGCGAGATTGTGGTATATACTCCAAAAAGATAATAGAGAACTGGTGCCATGTGAGGGGCACTGCATCAGTGGGTCTACACCTCTCATAGGCCTCCCACCAAGCAAGTGCAGCTCCTGAGAACTGGAAGGTAGTAAATGGAACTCCGCTTGCCTTTAGTATCCCTGATGTGCGTAGTATCCTCTGACACTTGTCCAAGAAAGCCTGGGAATCCTCGCCCTCAGTACCACTAAAAGTAGGAGGCTGGAGCCTGCTGAATCTCTCCAACCTACGCTGCTCATCATCAGCTAAGGCTGGAACCACATAATCCTGTACCGGAGCAATTGGCTGTGTTGGGACTGCCCCAGGTGTCTGAAGTCCCTAGGTGACCTGCTCAGGTGTCCGGGCAACTGGAGTCTGAATGCCTACCCCGGCTTGAGAAGTAGTAGCAGTAGTGGACATCGCAACGGCCTGTACCAAACTGGTGCACACCGTCAAAATCTGAGCTAGGGTCTCCTGAAGACCCGGAATCACTATGGGCACTGCTGGTGCCTGAGCCTGCCCCGCTGGAATCTCAACTGCGGGGACCTGATCCTGAGCAATGAGAGGGTCCATAGGTATTGCCCCAGATGCTGTGCGGGCTGCACCCCTCCCTCCGCCATGGCCTCGACCTATGGCTGGTCCTTCTAGTGCCTGGTCACCTCTACCGGTAGCACGAGTCCTCACAATCTGTGAGAAATTGAAAAAAATAGAAGTTTAGTTCCCGAGTTCAACAGAGTCGCACGACAGAATTCAAAGATGTGGAATTTTCCTAAGGTTTCTGTAGCCTCTCGAAGATAAGTACAGACGTCTCCGAACCGATCCGCAAGACTCTACTAAACCTGCTCATGACTGGTGAGACCTATTCAACCTAGAGCTCTGATACCAGCTTGTCATGACCCAATTTCGGAGTCGTGATTGCACCTGTCGTGGAACCAGGCCAGCCACCTATCTATAACGAATCTAAGTTCAATTATCAGAAAGAATACCCTTTTTAATAAATTCGAGGTCAATAATAATAGTAAATCAGAAATTTGAAACAAATTGTGGAAACATAAAACTCAAATCCTACAATCCCGGATCTGGTGTCACGCATTCATGAGCTATTAATTCATAACCAAGACCCAAAATAAATGACCAATATAATCTGAAAGTAAATACGACAAGTAGAAAAAGAAAGAGATGACGAGATCACGGTCGCCAGCTTCTACCTCGTCAACTCCGATGAAACTGCTGCGACTCACTGACCAGAGCTGGATCTCAATGTACCTGGATCTGCACACAAGGTGCAGTATATAACGTGAGTAAACCAACTCAATAAGTAACGAAAACAACCTATGGGCTAAGAGGTAGTGACAGACTAAACCTCCGATAATTTGAACAACAACATATAGTTTGAACATGACAGTAATATAGTAGAAATTAAGCGAAATGCACCGATTTATGTCTGTAAACTTGCATATGTTCGTATAAATTCAGGAATGCTATGTATACAGTATCCACTCTCATAAAGAAGTCCACTCAGTATTCGAACTGGCCATCAGGCCCAGGGAAAATCCATCCCAGAATAAGGATAAGCACAGTGACATAGTCACTCGGTACTGAGGAAAAAGGATAGGCCAATCTGGCCCCACGGAGAAGATCCATCTCGGGAACAAGACACCACGGAGAAGATCCATCTTCGGAACATATCACTCGGACAAGATCCATGTCCAGGGAAGATCCATCCCTCAATATATGTACGCTCACTAGGGGTGTAAAGACTCCGGAGGGGCTCCTATTAGCCCAAGCGCTATATCAAACGACGAAGGTATGATTCAAGGATCGCTGCGGTGTGCAGTCCGATCTCATAACTGTCTCAAACATCCGGCTCTAGGCCTCACTCAGTCAATACTTTCAAGTCTCACTCACAATGCACTCAAATATGTATAATTCATCCCAAACAATAATAATGCAATATAATTAACAAATGCTGAGAATGAGGCATTAAGATGTATGCTACAACAAGACTGAGTGCATGGTAGTAAATAACTACAGATAGAGACAGCAACAGTTGACCATTTCAGTCTAAACAAATTGACATAAAGCCTTAACAATTACACTTATCATGATTTCTAATATGTTCAAGGAAATCTCCACTTTCCAGTTCAAGTATTAGTGTGAAACAACCATTAGATAATGCCATGGGGTGAGCCATGCCACAACAATCAGTGTACGCCCACCTGCCCGTCACTTGGAAGTGTGTCACCTTAGATTACATCAATTATCAGATAATTTTGGATTTCGAACCCTCAGTTCCAAGGTTGAAGACGTTACTTACCTCAAAACCGGCTAAAACACTACTCTGTAATTCCCTTGCCTCAAATTTCGGCCTCCGAGCGCTCTAAATATATCAACAATCAAATGTACATCATTACAATGTGCTAAGGAATGAATCCCAATCAACATTTACCAAAAATACTCAAAATCTCGAAATTGGTCAAAATCCGGCCCCCGGGACCACGTCTCGAAAATCAGAAAAATTCACAAAACTGGAATCCTTATCTTCACCCAAGTCTATTCATATCAACTTTATCAAAATCCGACCACGAATACCCCTTCAATTCGTCAAAAGAATTTCCTAATTTTTCTTCCTCTTCTTCCCCAATTTCCACTTTGATTCTCCAATTTCCATGGTAATAATCAATACTAATTCATGAAATTAGACCACGAATGATTAAGGAACACTTACCTCAAGTCTCCCACTGAAAATCTCTCCAAAATCTCCCCTCTCCCGAGCTCTCTAACGGAGTTTTTGAAAAATAGCTAAAACCCTCGTTTTTGGACTTAAAGATTCTGTCCAGTGATCTCGCACCTGCGGTCACTTACTCGCACCTGCGGCTTCGCAGGTGCGATGCTTCTCCCGCACCTGCGGCTTCGCAGGCGCGATACTTCTTCCGCACCTGCGATCTCCCCTGGGGTCTCCCAATTCCGCACCTGCGATACTCCTTCCGCACCTGCGACATCGCAAGTGCGACCAATTCCTCGCACCTGCGGAACTCCTCAACCCAGTCCATTCTCGCACATGCGGATCCATGTCCGCTCCTGCGGGACCACACCTGCGGCTCCCCTTCCGCAGGTGCAAAAACATCAGAACAGCAGCTAAAGCTGCATTTTTCCAAGTCCAAATTCCCCGTTCGCCACCCGAAATCAAGCCCGAGCCCCTCGGGGCCCCAACCAAACATACCAACGCATCAGATATGATCATTCAAACTTAGTCGACTATTTGGAACATCAAAAACAACATCAAAACTCCAAAAACTCATCGAATTCAAGCCTATGAACATTGAAATTTCTAAATTTCACCAACGATGCCGAAACTACCCAAAACAACTCTGATTGACCTGAAATTTTGCAGACATATCCAAAATGACTATACGAACCTGTTCCAACTGTCGGAATTCCATTCCGTCCCCGATAGCCTATTTTCCACTGCCGACCAGAAATCGCCAAAACTAACTTTCGCCAATTCAAGCCTAATTCTACACCGGACATCACAAAACTATTTCGAACACACTCCTAAGTCCCAAATCACCTAACGAAGCTATCCGAGCCATAAAATCTACATTTCGAGGTCATTTACCAATAAGTCAACTCCGGGTTGATTTTTCCAACTCTAAGGCTATTTTTAGAGACTAAGTGCCTAAATTCCTTCTATAATCACTCTGAACCCGAGCTAATCAATTCTATCATATCATGAAAAGTCTAACCAAGCTACGACAAGGTAGAAACAGTGAAAATAAATGCATGTTCTACGTAACGACATACCGGGTCGTTACAGATGAGGTTTCTTAATAGAATTATAAGATTTACTCACCATTTAATTATCTCCTTATTTGGTTTACCGCCCGTATGATGAGGCATACTCAACTTAGACCTATTGTCCGAGTTTCTTGTAATATACCGGCAAAATTCTGGTTAGCCACTTAATATAACACAATGTTAATAAATGGCTATGATATCATACCTTAAATTTTTCAGTAAAACAATGCTCCTTGACCAGCCATTCCCAATCACTCTTGTCTACCCCCTTTGGCACATATTTTATAGCATAACGGAATGACTTAGACTTAATATTCTTGTGCATCGATCCTCTCCAATTATTCCATAACTTTATCATATGTTTCAAGACATTATCTCGTTGATCATCTATGTCATCATTGTCAAATTTGTCCTACAATAGTAAACAAGTATCATTAAATATGAAAGAACAACAACAACAACATACCCAGTGTAGTCCCTTGAAAGACAAATGAAAAAAAAATACCAACTTTTATTCAATTTAACAATTCTTTTCATCCTTCTTATAGTACCAAAGTTCGTCCACTTCCTTCATCCTTATCCAAATGACTCTGAAAAGCTTATGTTAGCATCTCAGACAGGCTTATCAAAGAATCAAGTTTCAAACTGGTTTATTAATGCTCGAGTTAGATTGTGGAATCCCATAATTGAGGAAATGTATAAGAAAGAATTTGCAGAGTCTTCACTTGAATCAGATCCTTTCTTAAACCGAGAAGGTGTTACAGATTCAACAGATGAATGAAGGTTGAAGTGAGAAAATGAGGATGGTTTGGCTCTTTGATAGTTGGAATTCATTAAAGGATTGGACTCTGGGCAAAAAGTTGAAGAAGTACAAGGTGGCAAGCAGAAACACAATAGAAAAGGCAAAACTATAGCCTGAATTGGTGGCATTTCTTGCACCTAGTACTTGATATTAAAAAATACTATAATATAGAGTTTGAAAATTGTAATGCTTTTACCAAAAAAAAAATGAACTGGAGGAACATGGATTGCTCTGAGACCTAATATCTCCAAGTTTGATCAAGTGTTTGCATCTACAAAGATAAATTTCTATTATCCTTTCTCCCTATTTTCTTTTTTCCCAAATCCACGCAGCTATATTGAACACAAAAGTTGCAATCTTGGTCTTGGAGGCATGCAGAGAGATGTTCAGAGATGCTGTAAAGTACATTATTCAGTTTATTTTTTTCCTTCGCGGCTATTTCTGATTTTTCTTTTCCTGTTTGTTAGCGTTATTTTGTGTGGTTAGTGAAATTGTGTCAAGTGGTTTCTTGGTGTTTCATGGATTGCACAAGAAACGACAGATTCTTTTAAGTCTTTACTACTTAGGTCAGTACCATATGGATAGAAGTTTACCATGAGTAAGGTCTAATTTAGGCTGAGCTAAATGTCAAGGAGGATAGTGTTGTTTTTTCTTTTAGTCCAAGCACATCCCAGCTATTTCTTATAAGACCACAATTAAGCTATCGATGATCAAGCAAATTACAGATGATCAAGCAAAACTGGTGCAGTTCCAACACAATCCGGGCAGTTCCTTTAAGGAGAAAAATGTTGGGCAGTTGTTTGTGAATTCAGGCAGACCTGGTGCAGTTCCAACACAATCTACTAAACCTAATGAACTATTAGAACAGGTTACAAACTCTAATAGCCATGTTATTTCGATCCCAACAATCAGATGATCATAGAATCATAAATTTGGTACATGAATTTGGTGATTCTGGTTATTTATATCTCAGTTGGTACAAAACTGCATTAGTAAAGGTGGACAACCAAACTACTTTAGTATTTGAGTAGTATAATACGGGACTAGGAGAAATGACAAAGTTCGCAAACCAACACTAAATCTGAAATATCAAGATTGACAACATATCTCACACTCATTATGTCAGTGCGGGAGTATTTGATCACTCTGTCACATTACTTTAGTATTTCAGTAGTATAATACAGGACAAGTAGGACAAAAAGAGTCTCTCTCTTGGGATAGCTATGACTGGAGATTATAGTTGTATCAAGCACCAAATATTTTTTTGTGTAACGAGGCAGAGTAAGTTTAAGAACACCTATTCTTGCACTATCCAATGTCCTGGGCATATCTGGGGACTATTCACAATTTATTTTGGTGTAAAATGGATGATGCTCAAAAAGATGAAAGATGTAATCAATAGTTGGAGAAGTCAGAAGTTGAAGAAGCATCTCAAGACTAACTGGAACAGCATTCCAGATGCATTATACAGGACCATATGAAAATAACGAGACTTTAGATGTTTTGACGGCAAAAGAGAGGCATTTCACGGTATAAATATCGATGTTTACAATTATATGCTTTCTGGTGTAAGATAAAAACTGTAATACATTTTGACACTCTTTTGGACAATATAATACTGACTCCTTGCAGTAGAAGGAAGCTACAGTAATATGCGATGTGCAGTTCCAGCACCATCATAGTGCTGAAGAATGTCTCTGGAAATTTGCTAGGCCAATACCAACACAAGAATGGTCTCTATATATTCACTTTCCCACTACATGTAATTCTTCTCCAAACGTGCACATCAAAAATACTTATTAAATTAAATAACGAGTCAACAAGGTATAGAATACTTGACTTAGATTAGTAATCCCTAATTTCAGAGAACCAGTATTCTGTCCTAAAATACAAACTAAGGAAGGAGTGGATGTGAATAGAGAGGAAACAATACTAAGAATCATGTAGCAGTGACAGTAAAAAAAGTGGAATTGAAGCAGCTATTATAGGTTCGAAGTTGGAGGCTAATGTTGCATTGAATGCAACTGGTGATCGGCCTACTGTTGGGGCTCCTAAATCTAATGCTGCAATTGTTGATGTAGTTGAAAAACCAGTAGTATTTTTAGCTACTGTTACACAAGATGAGGGGCAAGAACGTGAAGGAGTTAATGCAAGAAATGTTTAAGCCCAAATGCACGCGCTTTAATACCATCCGGGCAGCAGCAAATTACAACCGTTGGCTTGAGGAATAGATTTAATTCTAAGATGGGAGATGGAACAGTAAAGAATATAGCTGGAGAGGACTGGACAATTTCTGCTCGATCACCTGCTAATCAGCAACAAGCACTGACGCATCGATCACCTAAAAATTGGAGATCTCCCGGTCTGAAAGACCAGGTCATAACATCTAAGAATATCGAGTTTTCTAACTCGTTTGACGCATTGATCAATGAGCATGATCATGTGACGAATGAGGAGGGAAAGAATGTGCAGCAAGTACTTTGCGATAAGTTCAAAAACTGGACAAGTCACCTCACCGTAAAATCACTCAATATAGATAGAAACATTTTTTGTATTTTGTGTCATTCTTTCACCAAAGTGAACACCAACATCCATATACATATAAGTGTGATCACAACCCTACAGTTATATATACAACAACTAAAAATTATCAACTTTAATTTTAGGACGACCGATATTTCAACAGTTATACTTGGCACTCATTGAAACTGATAGTACGAAATTGACATTCAGAATAAACGAAACTGATAGTACGAAATTGACATTCAGAATAAACTGTTAGAGAAGATGATTTCGCAGTTGCTCATTCAAAACAGATATCGCTCAACAGATGCAAAATTATTACTCAATTCACATAGAAAAGATAAAATTTTGAACCTTACCGTGATGAGAAGAACCTCAAAGATGAGCAAATGTTGTCAATGGAGGTGACGAGCAACTTCTTTCGCTAATTCGCTGAATTTTACCAACTCTGATTGTTTGAATTTATCGTACCACAATTCTTTGTTAATTCGGTTTAAAACAAAGAACTAGCAACTGTTAGAGAAGTTTAATAAGTCGAACTCTAGGGCTTTTTCCCCTTTTTTGGGGGGGAGGGGGGTTGGGGGCGTGGGGGTGGGGTGGGAACTTTGGCGAATTGGGCAAAACAAAAGTGGGAAAAGTCAGCGCCACTTTTTCATTAATTAATAATTATTAACGACCGAATGTGTTATATTTTAATGGCCGAATATTATCTCCTCGTTAATATTGAGCTAAAAATTAGTTTTAACGACCGGAAAAAAATTTGGTTGCTATAAATACACTTATAACGACCGGTTTTATGTCCCTTCGTTAAGAATGGTCGTTAAAAATTAAATTTCTTGTAGTGGTATATATTGCTACCGGGTAATGCATGTTGCTTTGAAGAACGCTGGTGGTACTTATCAAAGGGCTATGCAAAATATTTTTGACGATCTTCTCCACAAAAATGTAGAATGCTATGTGGACGACTTGGTGGTAAAATCAAGAAAGAGGGGCGACCACTTGAATGACTTGAGAATGGTGTTTGAGTTGCTACGGAGGTACCAACTTAGGATGAATCCATTGAAAGTTTCTTGGTTTCATTGTCCGACATCGAAGGGTTGAAATTGATCAAGCCAAAGTAGATGCAATCTTGAAAATGCCTGAGCCTCGGGATATTCACGAATTGAAAAGTCTGCAAGGAAAGTTAGTGTACCTTAGGAGATTCATCTCAAACCTAGATGGGAGGTTCCAACCATTCAGTCGCCTTATGAAGAAAGGTGTCCCTTTCAAATGGGACCAAACGTGTAGCAATGCCTTTGAGAGCATTAAATCCTACTTGATGAAGCCTCCGATTTTAGCAGCCCCTAACTTGGAAAGCCGCTGATACTATATATTTCGGCACAAGAAAGGTCTGTTAGAGCGTTGTTGGCCCAAGAAAATAGTGAGGGGAAAGAGAAATCGCTTTACTACTTGAGCAGGATGATGACACCAAACGAGCTGAATTATTAGCCAATTGAAAAGTTGTGTTTGGCGCTAGTCTTCTCAATTCAAAAGTTGAAGCACTACTTTCAAGCTCATGTTGTTCGTCTTGTTTCTAAAGCAAATCCCATCAAGTTCGTGATGTCAAAATCTTTTCTTAGTGATCGACTAGCGAGATGGTATCTCCAATTTCAACAATTCGAGATTTTGTACATCCCTCAAAAGGCTGTAAAAGGACAAGCATTGGCAGACTTCTTGGCTTGAAACTGCCTGAGCCTCGGGATATTCACGAATTGAAAAGTCTGCAAGGAAAGTTACCGTACCTTAGGAGATTCATCTCAAACTAGCAATGAGGTGCCAATCATACAGTCGTCTTATGAATAAAGGTGTCCCTTTCAAATGGGACCAAGCGTGTAGCAATGCCTTCGAGAGCACTAAATCCTACTTGATGAAGCCTCCGGTTTTAGCAACCCCTATACTTGGAAAGTAGCTGATACTATATATTTCGGCACAAGAAAGGTTTGTTGGAGCGCTGTTGGCCCAAGAAAATAGTGAGGGGAAAGAAAACTCTCGTTACTACTTGAGCAGGATGATCACACCAAACGAGTTGAATTATTCGCCAACTGAAAATTTGTGTTTGGCGCTAGTCTTCTCAATTCAAAATTTGAAGCACTACTTTCAAGCTCATATTGTTCCTCTTGTTCCTAAAGAAAATCCCATCAAGTTCATGATTTCAAAACCTGTTCTTAGTGATCGACTAGCGAGATGGTATCTCCAATTTCAACAATTCGAGATTTTGTACATTCCTCAAAAGGCTGTAAAAGGACAAGCATTGGCAAACTTCTTGGCAGATCACCCTATACATGATGATTTGAAGCTAACTTAAGAACAGCACGATGAGGATGCAATGGTCATTGAAGTTCAACCTCCATGGAAGATGTACTTTGACGGTGTTGCACATCTTGGAGGTGCTGGTGTAGTATTTGTCACTTCTCGAGGTGAAGTTCTGCCTTACTCTTTTATGTTGATGCAACTCTGCTCTAACAATGTTGCTGAGTATCAAGCACCAATACTTGGGCTCGAAATGGTTGTCGAAATGAAGCGGTTGCAATTGTAAGTCTTTGGTGACTCTCAGTTGGTGATCAACCACCGTTTAGGTAGTTACGAGGTCAAGAAACCTGAACTACGCCCATATCATGATTATTCAAAAACATTAATGGTTTAGGTCGGTGACGTGACTATTCAACATGTGCCAAGGAAAGAAAACAAGAAAGTTGATGCTTTAGCTGCCCTAGCTTCATCGTTAACCCTATCTGATCAAGCGCAAGTTACTGTCTGCCCAAAATGGATGGTGCCGCCGCCAAATGGGGTTGAAGGTGAAGGAAATGAACTCTAGCATCTTTTCGTTGTTTTTGAAGCTGAGAAAGAAGAATGGCGACAACCCATTGTCGACTACTTAAGATATGGGATACTTCTAGAAAATCCGAGGAAAAGGACTGAAATCCGTCGTCGTGCACCTCGCTTCCTTTACTACAAAGATACTCTATACAGAAGAGTACTCTTGCAATGCTTAGGGGAAAAAGAAGCACTCCAAGCTTTGCAAGAGAGACATTCTAGGGGATGTGGATCACATCAGTCTGGACCAAAGCTCCACTTCCATATAAAAAGGATGGGATATTATTGGCCAACGATGGTAAAAGATTGCTTGGACTACGATCGAAGATGCAAGGCTTGTCAATTCCATGGGAATTTTATTCATCAACCTCCTGAAGTGTTGCACCTGACTGTGGCATCCTGGCCGTTTGATGCTTTGGGATTGGATGTTGTTGGACCAATGCCAAAGTCCTCTGGTGGGCATCTATACATCTTGGCTGCAACTGACTACTTCTCAAAATGGGCTTAAGGAGGTAAAGAAGGAAAATGTTGCAAGTTTCATCCAAGTAAACATAATCTATCGCTTTGGCATTCCTCGTTACATAATAACAGATAATGGAAATCCATTCGATAATAGGTTGATGAACAAGATTTGTGATCTCTTTGGTTTCAAGCAACGTAACTCTTCGATGCACAATGTTGTCGCCAATGGTCTAGCTAAGGCATTCAACCAAACTCTATGCAACTTGTTAAAGAAAGTCATCCCCAAATCCAAGCAAGATTGGAATGACCGTATGGAAGAAGATCTATGGGCATATCGGATGACTCACCGCACACCAACACAAGTGACTCCTTATTCGCTCATTTATGGAGTCGAAGTTGTCTTGTCACTCGAGCGTCAAATACCTTTATTATGACTGGCTATTCAAAAAGGGATCACTGATGAAGAAAATTCTCGACTTCGATTAGCAGAATTAGAGGCTCTTTATGAGAAGAGGTTGGAAGCTCAACAGAGTCTTGAATGTTATCAAGATGGATTGTCTCGCGCCTTCAATAAAAGAGTTCGCCCGAGATCCTTTCAAGTAGGAGATCAAGTCTTTGCCATATGAAGACCCATTATTACTTTCCATAAACCTGTAGGGAAGTTCACTTCAAAATGGGATGGGCCATCCGTCATACAAGAAGCTTAACATCAAGTGGGGATTACAAGCTGGTTGATGTAGATGGCATGAGAATCGGCCATATCAATGGCAAGTTTTTGAAGAAGTATTATCCTTGAAGTTGCAATGCTCTTTGACGCATGAGCCTAAACTGCATGTTCCTACATTCCTGGCCCGCATGAGTCTAACTGCATACGGTCCACACAAAAATAAAAAGTCCGCTAGGTTGAAAACCTCGAAAGAGACGGCCTAGGAAAATGTTAGGACAAAAAAATAAAAATAAAACAAAAATAAAATCACCAATTCTGAACTACGGTATGACTTGATCCTCTTCACCGAGGTACGTATGAAGCTTAGAGTTTCATTCTGAGTTCAGTCGCATAAGTTCAAAAGATACATAATCCCCCAATCATTGTCCAAATGATGTACGATGAAATATAATCCATTCAGTCAGCACTTGAAAATCGAGCTGAGATACCATTCTTCTGTTAAACTTTGGATCCATCTGATTTAAAGGGGACAAACCTCTATGGTAAATTAGTATCTTCAATGGAATGATTTTAGTCTTTTAGGAGGCTACTAAGTATTTGCATTGAAGCCCGGAGATCCATTATGTCTTCATGTTCACAAAATCTTTAAGTCCTCCGGTCTTCAAGTTTGCTACTCTTCAAGTTGAAATATTTAAGCCCTCCAAGTTGAAGTCTTCAAGTCCGTCGGTCTTCAAGTTTCAGTCTTCAAATTCGCCGGACTTAAAGTTGAATTGTTTAAGCCCTCCAAATCATCAAGTTGAAGTATCCAAGTCTTCTAATTTTTCAAGTTGAAATTTAAAAGTCAACCACTCTTCAAGTTGAAGTCTGCAAAGTCCGCCAAATCCTTAAAGTTTTCCAAGTGTTCAAGTCGATGTCGTCAAGTCAATGTCGTCTTCAAGTTGAAGCTTTATAACTTTTCAATCTTAAAGAGGACATAGAATTTCCTTTGCACCTTAAGTTGGACTCTTCGTGGGTTTGTACTTAAAAGGGACTATAATTTTTCAATCTTAGGGTGGACATTAAAGTCTCTTTGCACCTTAAGTTGATCTCTTCGTGGGTTTGTCCTTAAAAGGAACTATACTTTCCGATCTTAATGTGAACATGTAAGTCTCTTCGATAGTCGGGCCACCTTTAGAGTAATCACTCCGATATTCGGGTCACCTTGAGAGTAATCTCTCTGATAGTCGGGTCATTTTGAGAGTAATCTCTTCGATAGTTGAGCCACATTGAGAGTAATCTCTCCAATAGTCGGGTCATTTTGAGAGTAATATCTCCGATATTCGAGTCATTTTGAGAGTAATCTCTCTGATAGTCGAGCCAAATTGAGAGTAATCTCTCCAATAGTCGAGCAACATTGAGAGTAATCTCTTCGATAATTGGACCATGAAAGTAATCTCTCTGATATTCGGACGGGAATGAGTACCCATCCTCCCACACTCTAAGATTATCTTCTTCATGCATGGATTATCTTGTTAGACTAGAACAAATCCTTCTCGTTTGATCTATAAAAAAAGAGACAAAAACGAAAAAAAAAAAAAAAAAAAAAAAAAAAACTTTACCTGTTACATACGAATTCGAGCAAGTTTGCAAATTGCAATTGATTCTTCATAAACATGAGCAGGGGGTTATATAGATCTCAAAGGCGGCTACTGAAACGTGAATTGCCGATGTGGGATCGATGTTTAGGTGGCTCCGACTATTAGTTTCCCACATGAATTGGGATACGGTAATTTGATCGGATAATAATACTCTGTGTTCCACATTCCAAGTAAAAGTCTAATTAAGTAGTAGAAAGAAGCTTGATTCTGACGGAGCCACATGCACTAAATTGCACAACTATTTGAGAAGCAACTCAAGACTTACATGACGTGATCTTGGACTTACCTTGGAAATTCCGATCTAAATAGTTCAAACCAATCAAAGCCCGCTTTACATGGAACTTGCATAAGGAACTCATCTGGCACTTGTGCAGAAAAATGCCAAAATATCATGCAATGCTATGAGTTGGATTTGAGATTATTTAATTAATCTTGAATGGCAAGTATACTATACCTATGACAATTATGATTCTCCCTTTCGCCCAAAGTCAAAATGGAACATTAACAAACAAATACGGTGTTCATCGTGAATGAATTTGGAACCTTAGTGTTGAGGATAGGTTAAGCTTTATGTGAAAAGAAAGAGAAGGAAGGATGTTGCTTCACATTACTTCAAGCATAGTCGTTAAATGCGATCGAGTTTTGAAGTAGAGGCATTTGTAGGCATATAAATTTTATGGGAATTAAATCCGTAAAATAATTGGGACAATATTTTAAATTCAAGATATATTAGTTCAAATAAATTTATTAGGCTAATATAATCGGATTAATTATAAGTCCAATATATATGGATTAAATAAATCAGTCTTAATCCACTGGGCTAGTCCATTTAGTTGGGCTACAAATGATG
Organism: Nicotiana undulata; assembly: GCA_005239495.1. Lineage (NCBI taxonomy): Eukaryota > Viridiplantae > Streptophyta > Magnoliopsida > Solanales > Solanaceae > Nicotiana > Nicotiana undulata. The sequence goes on from MDKH01115122.1 coordinate 19,695, forward strand.
AGCCCAGTTCATTAGGCCCAATATGCCATCTTCCTAGAGGCTCAGTTTGGTGCCACGTGTCAAATGACATGGCACACCAAGTAAAAGGGAAGAGCCAATAGGATCGTGTCATGTGTCAAAATGACAAGGCATGCCAAGTCAAATTAAAAGGCCAATAAAACCGCGCCACATGTGCAAGTGACATGTTCTGGCCAATCAAATGCGGTCTTGTCACTCTTCAATCTGATTGGTCGGAGAGAGTTTGTTCTTATCATAAATCCTCCATTCCACAACTATAAATAGGGGTCTTCATAACCCATAGAAGACACCAGAAGTAAAAACAAGAAGCAAGAAAGAGCTCGTGAATCAAACGCTGCAAATCCTCTACAAGTTTCAAGTTCAAGCTCACGAACGAAGAACAAATCAAGTTCAAGCTCAAAAGCCAAGAACAAATCAAGTTCAAGCTCAAGAACGAAGAACAAATCAAGTTCATGTTCAAGCAATCAAGCTCAAGCTCAAGAATAATATCATCGTTCGTGGCAACAACTACATATTCAAGATCAAGCTCGAAAGCCCTTGAATTTATTTACTATTGAAAAAAAGAGTGAGAGGATTCATAGAGATTGTACACTCATAATATTTGAAATCAAATACTACGATTGTTGCAATATTTTTCGGTCTTGGTTTTATTTTCTCGACGCAAATTTATTTTCTACAATGATAAATTAAGCTGCAATTGAAATAAACAATGATAAAGCAAGTTCAAACCACACGAATTGAACAGTTACAGTCCTGGGAGGTTAGTCGCCCTCGAACTGGATGAACTTCGATCGATATCAAGACACAGTTGAATAAGAACTTAAAGAGAAAAATTGTGTATTGCTTTGGAATGCGTCTTACCATGTGTTAAACGAATTATCAGACCCCCTTTATATGGTGGGGGAGTCATACTTTAGGTAAAATTCTATCAAAGGTAAAAATCTCTTGATTTGCTGATTACCGGTTCCTTGTTGCTACGTGCGAGATTCTCGTTGTAATATTCGACCGGTCACTGATATTTCGGCCGTCTGTTACGCTAACAATGTTTCTTCGAGCTCGTTCCGGGTCAGGATCGACTCTGGGATAACAGACTCAATATTCTCGAAGACAGATAATCTGATCTCCGGTTCTGGTCCGGTTGAACTTGGAATCGATCTTCAGTCCCTCGTGTTTCGAGCCCGATTTCTACCGTACACATGCTGTATGCCTGTCAAGTCATCTTATCTTGCCATCACTTTGATGCCACAACATATCCAATCTACTCTCTCTTTTTCCTTCTTTTTACTTTATTTGTTTCCTTGAGCATAAAAAAAGGCTCAAAAAAGGAGAAGAGAAAAGGTTACTACAATACAACTAAGTACTAAAGAAGGTTGGCCAACTAACTTTCTTACCTCACTAGTTTGTCTAATATTTGTATTATTTTACCATTAATCAAAAGAAAGCTGGTAAAGCAACAATCAAGTTTAACCAAAGAAGTTGGTTCCAGCAACAAGTTTGATTCTGTCTGTCTTTTTACCCTGCCTTCTATATTTTTAGTACTAACACATACTTTATTCCTTCATTTTTACTTGTCCACTTTAGCTTTTTCACGCTCTTTAAAAATTAATAATTATAGTATTTATTTTACCATATTATAACCCCTAATAATAATAGCATTTCAAAACGTCTTGAGAAATAATTTTGAAAATGAGTAATTAATGATAAGAGTAAAATAAAATAAAAAGATTGTCTTTCTTGATTTATTATAGTGGACAAGTAAAAGTGAAAATATATTTTTAGTATAGTGAACAAGTAAAAATGGATAGAGGGAGATTTTTTTTTTAGCAAACAAAGTTGTACAAATATCAATCAGAAAGTTAGAGGAAAATTTGTTTTCAATAAGAAGCTTAGACAACTTTGTTATAGTTCATTGACGTTTTATGTACGGAAATCAAAGAAAGTACAGCAGCCATTTTAAAGCATATTTAATTTCGATATTTCATTAAAATAAGTCAACGCATATGTTATAATTAAGTATGTTTGGTTAATCCTAAGCAGACTTATAAATCAAGTTCTACAAATATATTAAACTCACAAAATGCACTAAAAGATTCCAGACATGCAAATGTACCAAGCTCTACAAAACAATCACAGTCTAAAGTTATATATACAGGTTCTCTCGAGAGCGTTGTTATTATGAGGGCATTGTACATAAACTTTCTTTACCTATATACGGACATAAAATAATGATTAGCCTGTAGCAGTTGAAAAGAGTTAATAACTAGTACATCTGAAAGTATATAAAGAAAGTTAGTGATACATACATTGAGAATGTAATTATTATTTTTATATTATTTGTCTAATTTACTATGTTAAAGTAATGCTACTATTGTAGTTACAGACTAGTTATCATTATTATAGGCAGTGTTTTTGTTTATCTCGAAAATGCGATCAACAATTAAATTTAATTTGTGATTTTAAAGATATATGATCTAGTCTAATACTTATTAATAAACAAGTAATGTAGAGTATAAATAAGTAAAATCGATGAACCAAACCAGTGTTACTTGGGCGATATAGACCTCGAGGTGGGTCGACGATGGTAAAACAAGAACAGTAAAGTAAGAGCAATAAAGTTAGAGAATGATTCTGAAGAACAGTGAGCGAAAATGTAAGATAGTATATTCTTTGTGTAAAGACCCGTAAAATCCTTAACCAAAATGACGCCCGATTAGATCCCTATGTCGATATATCTATAGAAATTCTTCGCGGCGAGCTTGCTCGCCGCGGTTCGGACCTTTAGGTTGAAAAGTACCCTGCGGACTTAGAGAAAAAATTTCGTGAAAGGATGCAGATATGCGGTCCACTATGTGATCGCATATCAGGTATGCGGACCGCATAATGGTCGCATAGTTGGACAACGTGCTGTCCATTTTGAGGGAAACTGTGCGGCCCAGAATGCGATCGCATTTCGTGTATGCGAGCCGCATAGTTCGTTGCATATTTGCGTTTGAGTTTTGCGGAGGGAGTTATGCGGTGCACTATGCGATCGCATAACAGGTATGCGGACTGCATAGTTGCCGCATACCTGGGTAGGCCCCTTCTCCTTTTTTTGCCCAGTTGAGACTAGTTGTGCAGTAGGTTTGCGGACCGCATAACCGAAATGCGATCGCATTTCGGACCGCAAACCTGCGTCGGGGCACCCATTTTCTAATTTTATAGACCCGACCCCCAGACTTATATAACACCCATCCCCCATCTTTTAGGCTATTTTCTGATAATTTAGAGTGAGAAGAGAGTGGATTCTAGAGAGAGAAGGTCCCAACTCCCTCCAAGTGATCCTCCATCATCATTCAAGCTTGGAATTAGTCAAGAAGGACACCAATTTCTTCCCTCTAAGAGGTAAGCTTCTACCACACCAATCTTAATTTTCATGGTCCATTTTAGTTAAAATGGACCATGGGTAGGTTAGTTCATGGGAATGGGGATGGAAACCATACTTGCATGTAATCAAATAATCCTAAACTAGTAAAGGGAAATAGGTTAGAGTAATCTTTCACAAAAAAGGGGACCATGCAATCTTAATGAGCACCTAGTGTTTGATACAATGCTCAAGTAAGCTCAAGCCATGATCATTATTTCTAATTATGGTTTCAATTATGCCACATTGTGAATTAGATTGAAGGTGCTAAGAGGGTCCGGTGGATTGTGGTAGAAATTAAGGGAAAACCCCAAATCGAGGTATGTATGGCTAACTTTAATCCTTGTAGAATCATCACGCTAGTATCCGAGCATTTGGTATGAGTTCCTTGCTTGATCATATTTGAATTGATTGTTCTAATGTGTTGAGGCGTAAGATTTTGTTCTCTGATTGTCTTAGTTGTTTAGCATGTCATCATGTTACTTGAAATTGTGAATCATGATTCTCTATGCTTATCCTATCATGTGCAAAATTCATCATATGTTGGAACTTATCGATATGAAGGATAGTGCTACTGAATGAATGAAAAGGGTAACAAACTCAATTGTTAAATGTATCCAAGTGCCAAGGGCTATGTAATAAATGATGGGAAAGGAATGTGAACTGATTTAATTAAGTTAAATGGTTATGGCGTACCTTACATGTCTCACTATTTTTGTAAAGGTTATTGTGCCCCTTGATTTCACATGGTTCTCCGGTTGCTACAAACTCATGCTCTTGGTGGTGGAAATTCTTGTATTTGAATTGTTGGTTTACTGATGTTTATTTAAAATATGTCTGGTGGGATCGGGTTATGCGCCGCAACAGGAGGAATAAGGGCGTTATGTTGAGAAGGAATGAGGGTGATATGTGATTGTCCGGTGGGATCGGGTTGCGCGCCGCAACAGGGGAAATAAGGGTGATATGTTGAGGAGGAATAAGTGTGGAATGTGATTGTCCGGTGGGATCGGGTTGCGCGCCGCAACAGGGGAAACGGAACAAGAGACTATGAGACTCTCACTTGTGTTCTTTGTATTTCTGTGCAGCATTGTTGGATTTCCATGACTGTCTTTTACTTGTGTACTGTGTAATTCTACTTAGAGTAAAGTTTTTTCATACATACTAGTACTATTCGATTGTACTAACGTCCATTTTTGTCGAGGGCGCTACATCGTCTTATGGATGTAGGTGGCTCTGTAGCTGGTAGCGCCGATCGTCGATATTGGTGCCCTCTCCTCCTTTTTTCAGCAGTCCTGGTGAGCCCCATCTCCTTCTGGGGCCGTGTGTAGATATATTTTGTTCTATTTTGAGGTATAGCCGGGGCCTTGTCGCCGGCAAGGCTATGTTCATTTTCCATACTTTTAGAGGCTCCGTAGACACTTATGTGGGTCATGTATGTTTTGGGTTGTCATTGGGTTAACTCGTAACTATAATCCCATCTCTTAAATGTTGGTATCAGTATATAAGAAAGAATGGGCTAAAATCATGAATGTATGCGTTTGATTTATCTCCTGCTAACTCAGTAAATAATGTTATGCTATAAACTTGGGGAGTAAATGAGTCGGGTAGGATCGGCTAAGCAGGCTTGCTTGACTGGGTTAACTCGGTTGAGCACCGTAAGCGTCCCCCAGGGTTGGGGCGTGACACTTTGCCAATGATTAGATGATCTTTACAAATGATTGGGGTCCCCTTTATATAGGAGGGGAAACCCCAAATAAGGTACATTTCTATTTACAGTAAAGAATCCTATTGGTACAGCTGTATAATGATCGGCGCCCACCTACACTACTAAATAGTAGCAAGATGAGGGTCAATGAAGCTTTTACCCGAACGGGTCGGAATCAAATCCACAGGGAGTTATGATTGTAGCAGTTGAGTTCCTAAGTGACCTAGTAGTGTTTCGTGCTCTTAATTGCACTTTTCATACTTTTGGTTTTATATTAGAACTACGGTTTAGACTAATTGCAAATAGCTAATTAACTAATTAATGTCTTTTTGAGTGTTTTCTTAATAGATAAAGAGGACTAGGATTATAACTTTCTCCTAGGTGAGTACTCAACGGGATTTCAATACCTAAGGCAAAGATGTCATAAAGGGGATTGTGATACAGCCAATTCACGGGATTACCCACTCTATACCTCTCGGTAGATTGAGTGGCTTTGCCCTAATTGCCTCTCTCGAAACCAATTGGGTGTCAAAGTCATACAAGCAATATAGGCTCAAGTAGGGTTTTACTATCTCTAGGTTTAACCCGTTAATTGGGACTATCAATCTCTTGAATACACTTCCTTGTTGGACTGATTTTCTAGACTCAAGTTCTCTTTCTCAAGAAGAACTCAAGTCAAATAAACACCAATTAATGTTTGTAACCACTATTTTTAACATGAAAACCTCAAATCAGCCCAAATACCAATTACCCATAAACATCTAAGCCTTAATTTAAAGGACCCATCAAACACCCACACTAGGGTTGAGCCACAACCCTAGATAATGGGTTTAGATACTCATAATAATTGAAGAAATCAGAGAAATAGATGAAGCAAAACCCATATAATTGAATTATAAACAAAAATTGAAAGATTCAATGTTGAAACCCTTCTAAAATTACTCAAAAAGCTGAAGAAAAGTCGTTCACGGGCTCCTGATAATCTTAGAGTACAAAAGCTGACCTAAAAATGGGAAAAGAAACTATTTATACTAAGTCAAATTTTCTGGACAAAAGTACCCCTGCGGGGTCTCCGCGGACCACACAAAATGAACTGCGGCCGCGCTGAGGTCTTTGGCTTGAAAAACTGAGTCTCTGAACTTGGCCACCGTGGTCCGCATAAAATGCATCGCGGCTGCGGTGGCTTCAGTACGGACCGCACAGAAATGGGTTGCGGTCCGCGTTGGTCTTCTGGCCTTCAAAATTAATACTCTCTGAATCTCCTCAGTGCGGACCGCACAAAATGAACTGCGATCCGCGGTGGTTAGTTGGACTTTGTTTGTGCTTGTTCTTGGTATTTGTGCATGTTTCACTCATTTTTGAGCAGGTTATTGACTATTTGTCACCCTTTTTTACTAAACCCTGCAACAAGCACAACAAGTAAGCCTTTGGGACTATTTTGCATAAAACTTCATCTAAAACTTAAGCAAGAAAGAGTGTAAATTAAGGTAAAATCCCTAGTTATCATGTAACGACCTGACCAGTCATTTTGGAGAGTTAGCGCCCCGATCCCCTGATAACTGTTCCTCCCATGTCTTATTAGGTT
>ML296620.1:10494-52857 GCA_005239495.1 Nicotiana undulata
GGCATAAGTTAATGTTTGCAACCATTAACAAGAAATATAAGACGAAGAGTAAACACATATCAACTACCCATTATGCATATATTCAATGGCAAATACCCAAATACATAACACCCATTTAGGGTCCACAACCTCAGTGTTTAAACTTAGCTACTCATCATAAATAACCAAAAGAAACAAGCATTTAATAATGTCATGAATGCTTACAAACCACCACTTGCTTGCTCTAATGCTTCCAAAAAGTGAAGAATATTTAATGAGAGAATGTTGTTCAAAAGCTAGACAAGAATGACCCACAACACCCAAGTAAATCCTTTTATAGTTGGCAGAAAATTCGGGTGAAAAACAGACAAAATAGTGTGCGATCGCATTCCTGTCGCATAACAGGAATGCGATTCACATCTTCGCTTCTTCCATCGCATATCAAAACCCTAGGTCCCAGAGATTTATCACATTTGAGATATGCGGTCCGCATTGATGATATGCGATCTCATTCATGCGTCGTATTTGCAGTGTGGCTTCAGGCATCAGATAGAGATGCGATTCAAATGCGGTTCGCATTTGGGATATGCGGTCGCATATTTGGCCGCATTTCACTCCTTAATTTTGACTCAACTTTCTGTTGCGGTATGCGACCCCTAGGCTTGAAATGCGATTCGCATGTTGCATATGCGATCGCATTTGACCATTTTCCTTCTCTTTTCTCTTCTTTAACTCCCTTTTGCATGGTCTTGAGTGTTTACACCTTGTGTACTGCAAAATACCAAAATTCTATGATTAATAAGAGTAAATGCTCTTGAAACGAGCCATAGTTTAAGCAATATGGTATTAAATGTGCCAAAATTCTCTGGCACATCACCAGGCTTCCAGGAGGTCATGGGCCGTATGCTGAGATTCATGGACACTATGTCCCAGGCTGGTTTATTTCCAGCCGACCCTGCTACTTCTCAGGCGGGAGGGGGAGTCAAGACCCCTACCGCTCAGGCCATAGGTCAGGCAGCAGCAGCACGTCATACCCCGGGCACACCGCCCGTGGGTGGGGTTCAGCCCGTAGTAGCAGCCCCAAAGCCCAGGCCAGTTGCAGAGGGTGACCAGCAGAAGATATTGGATAGATGGACCCGACTTCGCCCTCCAGTCTTCGCGGGTGAGCGGGGTGAGGATGCTCAGGATTTCACCGATAGGTGTAGCGACAGACTGCACAACATGAGGATTTTGGAGTCCCATGGAGTGGATTTCACCACATTTCAGTTCGAGGGCAGAGCTCGCAGGTGGTGGCAGTCATATATTCTCAGCAGACCAGCAGATTCTCCTCCTGTCACCTGGGATCAGTTCGTGCAGGTGTTTCTAGACAGATATATTCCACCCTCTGAGAGGGAAGAGTTGCGGCGTCAGTTTGAGCAGCTAGAGCAGGGGCAGATGACAGTGACAGATTATGAGGCCAGATTTTCAGAGTTGTCACGCCATGCACTTATGATATTGCCTACCGATGCCGAGAGAGTGCGGCGGTTTGTGGCCGGGTTGCATTCAGATATTAAGGCCACTATGGCCCGAGAGGTGGAGATGGGTACTCCTTACCATCTTGTAGTGGAGATAGCTCGACGGATTAAGGGGTATCGGTTGAGGAGCAGGGAACAGGGTCAGCAGGGTCAGAGGGACAAGAGGGCTAGGTTCTCAGGGATGTTCCGGCTAGGAGCAGAGGTCAGTTCGGGGGTGGTCAGCCCAGCAGGCTTCCATATTTAGCACCTCCACTACCTCCTCGAGGTGGTCCAGCGAGGCCTTAGTTCAGTGCCATGCCAGAGCATTCCTATCATCCTCCAGCCACTCAGGGTTCACCTAGTGGTCACTACTGTCGCCAGAGATCCTCCGGTTCTTATTTCAGTGCTATGCCCGAGGGTCTACATCGCTTCCTGGCTATTCCGGGGTTTTCCTCTTCGGGGCAGCAGGCTATGGTATCTAGAGGTTGCTTTGAGTGTGGACATCTAGGGCATATGCAAAGACAGTGTCCCAGGCTTCGAGGCAAGGCAGTGCAACAGGGTTATCAGCCTATGGGTCCAGCACCAGTAGTCCGGCCACCTAGAGGTGGAGGACAGGTAGGCAGGGGTCGTCCTAGAGGGGGAGGTCGGTCAGGGGGAGGTCAGTTAGTTCTTGTTCACTCTGCGGGAGTTCAGTCTTCAGGAGCCTCAGCTAGATTTTATGCCATTCCGGCCAGATCAGATGCAGTGGCCTCAGACGCCGTAATCACAGGTATTATCTCAGTATGTGATAGAGAGGCTTCGGTACTATTTGATCCAGGATCCACGTATTCATACGTTTCAGTACTATTTGCTCATTTTCTGGATGTCCCTCGTGAGTCCTTGGGTTCTCCTATATATGTGTCCACTCCTGTGGGCGATTCTGTGGTGGTAGACCGGGTCTATCGGTCTTGTGTGATCACTTTCTGCTGTTTTGATACCAGAGCAGATCTTTTATTGCTGGATATGATTGATTTTGAGGTTATCCTAGGCATGGATTGGCTATCTCCTTATCATGCTGTGTTAGATTGCCATGCCAAGACAGTCACTTTAGCCATGCCTGAGTAGCCTAGGCTAGAGTGGAGAGGTTCTTCAGTTAGTGCATCCAACCGAGTCATTTCCTTCATGAAGGCTCGGCATATGGTCGAGAAGGGTTGTTTGGCTTACCTTGCTTATGTGCGGGACACCACCGCCGAGTCTTCGACCATTAATTCAGTGCCGGTGGTACGAGAGTTTTCAGACGTGTTTCTTTCAGATCTTCCAGGCATGCCTCCAGATCATGATATTGACTTCTGTATTGATTTAGCTCAAGATACTCGGACTATTTCCATTCCCCCGTATCGTATGGCTCCTAAGGAGTTGAAAGAGTTAAAGGAGCAACTGGAGGAGTTGTTGGCTAAGGGGTTCATCAGGCCGAATGTGTCGTCGTGGGGTGCTCCAGTCCTATTTTTGAAGAAGAAGGATGGGTCTATGCGGATGTGTATTGATTACCGCCAGCTGAATAAGGTTACTATTAATAATAAGTATCCTTTGCCGCACATCGATGATTTATTTGACCAGTTGCAGGGTGCTCGTGTGTTTTCCAAGGATGATTTGAGATCGGGTTATCATCAGTTGAAGATTCGGTCTTCAGATGTTCCGAAGACTTCATTTCGTACCAGATATGGCCATTATGAGTTCCTGGTGATGTCCTTTGGTTTAACTAATGCCCCAGCAGCATTCATGGACTTGATGAATAGGGTATTCAGGCCGTATATTGATTCCTTCGTCATCGTCTTCATTGATGACATCTTGATTTATTCGCGGAGCCTGGGTGAGCATGAGCAGCATTTGAGAGTTGTGCTCCAGACCTTGGGGGAGCATAAGCTGTATGATAAGTTCTCCAAGTGCGAGTTCTGGTTAGATTCTGTGGCATTTTTAGGGCATGTGGTATCTGGAGAAGGTATCAAAGTTGATCCTCAGAAGATTGAGGCGGTTCAGAGTTGGCCGCGTCCTGCTTCAGCTACAGAGATCAGGAGTTTCTTGGGCCTAGTAGGCTATTATCGCCGATTCGTGAAAGTGTTATCTTCTATTGCATCTCCATTGTCCATATTGACTCAGAAGAATTCCCCATTTCGGTGGTCCGACGAGTGTGAGGCGAGCTTTCAGAAGCTCAAGTCAGCTTTGACCTCAGCACCAGTTCTGACGTTTCCTTCTTGTTCTGGGATGTATAATGTGTATTGCGACGCTTCACGCGTCGGGTTGGGATGTGTGTTGATGCAGGATGGAAAGGTTATTGCTTATGCTTCGCGCCAGCTGAAGGTTCATGAAATGAATTATCCTATGCACGACTTAGAGTTGGCGGCGATTGTTCATGCTCTGAAGATTTGGCGGCACTATTTGTATGGTGTGTCATGTGAGGTCTACACTGACCACCGCAGTTTGCAACATTTGTTCAAGCAGAGGGACCTTAATTTGAGGCAGTGGAGATGGCTTGAGTTGTTAAAAGACTATGATCTCACTATTATGTATCACCCGGGCAAGGCGAATGTAGCAGCAGATGCTTTGAGTAGGAGGGCAGCGAGTATGGGTAGCTTGGCCTACATTGCAGCTGAGGAGAGACCTTTAGCCTTGGACATTCAGTCCTTGGCCAATCTCTTTGTGATATTGGACCTTTCGGAGCCTCGTCAAGTTTTGGCTCATGTAGTTGCTCAGTCTTCATTGTTGGAGGAGATTAAGGCTCGACAGTTTGATGATCCATGCCTTGCAGAGCTTCGGGATACGGTGGTCCAGGGCAGGGCCAAGGAGGTTACTTTGGGCGAGGATGGTGTTTTGAGGCTCCAGGGCCGTTTATGTGTTCCTAATATTGATGGCCTGAGGAAGAGAATTCTAGAAGAGGCCCACAGTTCTCGGTATTCTGTTCATCCGGGTGCAACGAAGATGTACCGTGATTTGAAGCAGCACTACTTGTGGAGGCGGATGAAGAAGGATATAGTGCAGTATGTGGCTAGGTGTCTCAATTGTCAGCAGGTCAAGTACGCGCACCAGAGGCCAAGAGGTTTGTTTCAGCAGATGCCCTTTCCTGAGTGGAAATGAGAGCGCATCACTATGTACTTCGTGGTTGGGTTGCCACGGACTTTGCGGAAGGTTGACACGGTTTGGGTCATTGTGGATAGATTGACCAAATCGGCGCATTTCATTCCGGTGGCCACTACTTATACTACATAGAGGCTGGCTTAGATTTACATTCGGGAGATAGTCCGGTTGCACGGTGTGCCGGTGTCCATTATATCAGATCGAGGTCCTCAGTTCACCTCGCACTTCTGGAGAGCATTGAACAGTGATATGGGCACTAAGATAGATCTCAGCTCAGTATTTCACCCTCAGACTGATGGTCAGTCGGAGCGTTCGGTTCAGATATTGGAGGATATGCTCAGGCATGTGTGCTTGATTTTGGGGGTCATTGGGACCATCTCTTGCCTTTGGCGGAGTTTGCATACAATAACAGTTATCAGTCTAGCATCGAGATGGCTCCATTCGAGGCTTTATATGGTCGGCGATGTCATTTTCCTATCGGGTGGTTTGAGCCTGGCGAGGCCAAGTTATATGGCACATATCTGGTGAGAGATGCTTTGAATAGGGTGAAGATTATTCAGGAGAGACTCCGCACAACTCAGTCCAGACAGAAGAGTTACGTAGATCAGCGGACGCGTGATGTAGCATTTATGGAGGGAGATAAGGTTATGTTGAAGGTTTCGCCGATGAAGGGCGTTATGAGATTCGGGAAGAAGGGCAAGCTGAGCCCCAGGTTTATAGGCCCTTTCGAGGTGTTGAGGCTAGTCGGGGAGCTTGCTTATGAGCTCGCTTTACCTCCCGCCTTATTAGGAGTTCATCCGGTTTTTTATGTATCCATGCTCTAGAGATATCATGCCGATTTCTCTCACGTGATTGATTTCAGCACTATTCAGGTAGATGAGAAGTTGGGCTTCGAGGAGGATCCAGTTGCTATTATTGATAGGCAGGACCGCCAATTGAGGTCTAAGAGAGTTTCTACCATAAAGGTCCAGTGGAGGGGCCAACCAGTCGATGAGGCGACTTGGGAGTCCGAGGAGGACATGCGGAGCAGGTATCCGCAGCTATTCAGCACTTCAGGTACGATTCTACGTTCGTTAGAGGATGAACGTTTGTTTTATAGGGGGAGATTGTGATGACCCAAAAGGTCATCTTATGTAAATTTAATTATGACGGTGTTCCGAGGCCCCGGAAGCCTCCGTTAATCTCACCTCGATGTGCGTGCGCAGCCCGGGCGCGTAGCCGGGAAGCCTTTATGTGAAAACTTGATAAAGAGTTGAATTTATGATAATTAATTGAATAAAGTTGACTTTAGTCAAGATTTTTGGTAAACAGACCCGAGCCCATGATCTGGCAGTTCCGGAAGGTCCGTAGGAAAATATGGGACTTGGGCGTATGCCCGGAATCGAATTCCGAGGACCCATCTGAAAATAATAAAGGCTTATGAAAATGAACCTCGATTGAAATCTGTGCTGTCGGGCCCGTATTATGGTTCCGGAGCCCGGAATAGGTTCAATATGTGTTATTTAAGTTATCTGTGAAATTTGCTAAGAAACGGACTTGATTTGACATGTTTTGGATAAAAAATGGGAAATTTAGCTAATGAAGTTTTGAGGATTTTCATAGAATTTGAAATTTGGTTTGGAATGTGATTTTATGTTACCGGGGTCCGAATGAAATTGCGAGACCGGGAATAGTTCTGTTATGTCATTCATGACTAGTCTGCAAAAATTTGGGGTCGTTATGAGTAGTATAGGTCGGTCCGGCGCGTTGTTATAGAAATTAAGAACTTAGAAATCCTTAAGTTTGATCCTAGGGGTTTTGAGGGGTGATTTTTAGATTTAGCGTGGTTTTGGGTGTTTCGAAGGCTCGAGCGAGTCCGTGTTATTAGTTAGGACTTGTTGGTATATTTGGACGGGGGCTCGAGTAGGCCTAGGTGACCCCCGGACACCACACGAGGGAAAAAACCAGCTGAAGATGCAACTGGTGCACCTGATTTGGTGTGACCACACGTGCGGTTGCCCAGCCGTAGGTGCGGGACCACTCCTGCGGTCCCAGCCTCGCAGGTGCGAAGGTTCCGCAGGTGCGGTTCCTCTTCCGCAGGAGCAGAACCGCATGTGCGGTCTCCTGCTCTGTAGGTGCGACCCCAGCCCCTCTTGCCCAATTCCGCAGGTGCGAGACCGCAGTTGCGGTCCTTGAGCCGCAGGTGCGGAACCCCTGTAGGCCAGGCAGTGAAATTTCATTTAAACACGGGATTTGAGTCATTTCTTCCATTTCCATCTTCTTCCTTGTGTTATTTGGGAGCATCCAAGAGGACCTTCAACCTAGTACTTGAGGTAAGTAAATTCCCTATCTAACACTAGTTTCAAACATCAATTCCTAATTAAATTCCCTACTAAATTATCAAAAATCATGGAATTAGGTAGTAATTTTAGGGCTCTTGAGGATTTTGTGATTTTCCATTTTAGGCCATGAATTCAAGTAGAAATCACACATTAATGATCCTTAGGCTATGGGTGAGTGATCCCTTCGAGAATTTTCGGTTTGAACATGCGGGACCGGGGTTGGAATTTGGGTATTCTTGAAGAATAGCGATTTTATTGAATATTTAGGATAATTTCCCACCTTGTGCATGCATTGATTTAATTGTACACCTTTTGGCTAGTTGCGAGTCCTCGGGTGTAGAGTTATGAGTTTCAGGCGCAATTGTGGTCCGAGAGGTAGATTCGACATGAGGTGAGTCTCCTTTCTAACCTCGTAAGAGGGAATTGTCCCCACATGTGATGTATATGCTATGTGTAAATTGTTTGGGGGCTACGTACGCACCAAGTGATGAGAGTTCGTACGTAGCGGCTATCATTGTTATGTTCGGGTAGTTAGGCCCACATCATGTCTTATATGCTTCCTCGTAATGCCTTATATGCTTCCTTGTAATGCCTTATATGCTTCCTTGTAATGCTTTATATGATTCATTGCGACGCCATATGTACTATGAGATCATGTTTTGTATAGTATTGTTCCTCTGAGGCTTTATGGAAATTGTTGAATTGAAAGGAATTTGTTATGGAAAGTAAGTTTCACAAGATATTGTGTGTGCATGTGACCGCTTCGCAATTTACATTCCGCGAGCAATGTGTGATTTCCCCCACTCTTATGAGAGCGGGCCGTACGCCACGACGGATTGAAAGGTGCACTTTTGGGACGGGCCGGTCGATCCCTGGCAGTGCACAGAGATAATATAATTAAGAATGCAATCTTGGTACGGGCCGTTCGATCCTCGGCAGTGCATGGACGAAGTTGTACTATGTTATGATATGGTTACATTGAAAGACGCACTTTTGGGACGGGCCGATCGATCCTCGGCAGTGCGTAGACATGATTATGGTAAGCATGCACTTTTGGGACGGGCCGGTCGATCCTCGGCAGTGCATAGCTATTTTTCCTTATGACTCCGGCCGGTTGTCTTATTCCTGTGTGCGCATGATTATTTAGCATTGTTTTATGGATATTGACTTGTATTGGATAGTTGGGGGAAAGAAAGTGGCCATTGTTATTGTTCCAGTATTTTTCTTGGATTCCTGTGCTTTATACGTAATTGCTACTCACTGTCTTACATGCCTACTGCTTTTATCTTATCATCATTATATCATACTGTTGGACCTTAGTGAGTGTCAAGTCGACCTCTCGTCACTACTTCTTCGAGATTAGACGGGATACTCACTGGGTACATATTTATTTTAATATGTACTCATGCTGCACTTCTATACTTAACCGTACAGGTTTTGAGGCTGGTGCATCTGGTTATCAGACCAGATCCTGATAGTGACTGTAGCGGACTTGACTTCGCGGTGAGCTGCTTCCTCTGGCGATCCCCAGCAGCACCATGGAGTTTCATTTACTTTTGTTTCCCGTCTATTCATGCAGACAGCGGGATTTTACATATTATTATCCTTTGTATATTCCGTTAGTATGCCCATGACACTCGTGACACTAGTTCCTGGCACACACGTAGTGTATATTTTGTGATTGGGGTTGTATATGCATACATATGCTTTATTTTGGCCATGTATTGTTATGATTTTATTTTCATATCAAGCTATCATCATGTTTAATTGTTCTAAATTGTTAAAAATTAACTTGTTTAATCAAATGGGAAGGTTAACACCTAGTGTAATTCATATTGGCTTGCCTAACCCCGTCGTTGGGCGCCATCACGACCTGGATTAGGATTCTGGGTCGTGACATAGGGAGTGTAACCCTATGTTGGCATCAACTAGGGAGTGTATACCCTATGTTGGAAAATAAAATCAACTAGGAATAGTATACCCTATGTTGGAATCAACTAGGGAGTGGAGACCCTATGTTGGAAAAATCATCAACTAGGGAGTGGAGACCCTATGTTGGCATCAGGCTATGCTGGCATCAACTAGGGAGTGGAGACCCTACGTTGGCATCAACTAGGGAGTATATACCCTATCTTGGAAAATTAAATAAACTAGGGATTGCATACCCTATGTTGGAATCAACTAGGGAGTGGAGACCCTATGTTGGAAAAATCATCAACTAGGGAGTGGAGACCCTGTGTTGGAAAACGAAACCAGGGAATTGTATACCCTTTGCTAAAACGAACCAAGAAGGATTTTGTTTTTTCAATTTTTTTTTATATTTGAGATAATCATTCCTTTAAACAAATTGCACCAATGCATATTTTTTGAGGACATAAATAAACTATTTTTTTCTCTTTCTTTTTTAAATTATCCTAGGAGGAAATTCATCAGACTAGGTTTTCTTATCTTAGGAGAAAGATTCATCAGACCAAGACGTCTATCCTAGGAGAAAATTCATCAGACTAGGCCATTTTTTTTGTTATCTCAGGAGAAAGATTTATCAGACTAAGATTTCGATCTTAGGAGAAAATTTATCAGATTAGGCCCTGTTTTTGTTATCTTAGGAGAAAATATCATCAGACTAAGATTGTTGTCCTAGGAGAAAGTTCATCAGACTAGGTTCCAATCTCAGGAGAAAGATTCATCGGACTAAGATTTCAATCCTAGGAGAAAATTCATCAGACTAGGTCTTTTTTGGTTATCTTATGAGAAAGATTCATCAGACTAAGATTTCGATCCGAGAAGAAAATTTATCAAACTAGGTCCCTTTTTTTTTGTTATCTTAGGAAAAAGATTCATCAAACTAAGATTTCTATCCTAGGAGAAAGTTCATCAGACTAGGTCTTCTATCTTAGGAGAAAGATTTTTCAGACTAAGATTTCTATCCTAGGAAAAAGTTCATCAGACTAGGTCTTCTATCTTAGGAGAAAGATTCACCGGACTAAGATTTCGATCCTAGGAGAAAATTCATCAGACTAGGTCTTCTATCTTAGGAGAAAGATTCACCGGACTAAGATTTCGATCCTAGGAGAAAATTCATCAGACTAGGTCTTCTTTTTTGTTATCTTAGGAGAAAGAATCATCAGACTAAGATTTCGATCCTAGGAGAAAATTCATCAGACTAGGTCTTCTATCTTAGGAGAAAGATTCATTGGGCTAAGATTTCGATCCTAGGAGAAAATTCATCAGACTAGGTCCCTTTTTTGTGATCTTAGGAGAAATATTCATCACACTAAGATTCCTGTCCTAGGAGAAAAATTCACCAGACATGAATTTTTGTCCTAGGAGAAAGTTCATCAGACTATGTGTTTTTATTATCTTAGGAGAAAGATTCATCAGACTAAGATTTTTATTGGGAGGAAAATCCATCAGACTAGGACTGTTTATCCTAGGAGGAAAAATGTGAAGAGCAAAGGCAACTTATGCACACAGATAAAGGAAAAAATTTGAGAAACTTCCCTTTGTCGGTTCTTCTCTTCTTCTTTTTTTTCCTTTTTTTGTTTGTTTTTGAACCAACTTTCTTGCACTGCTTTGTTCCTGTTTCAAACAAAGAAAATTTTGTCAGTTTTAAAAAGTGGTGGTCGGTTTGTGGCCTTGAGTCCTGGGCAGCTTGGATTTTGCTCAATCAGTCTGAGTCGGCCTCAAGAGACTTTTGTTCTGCACCAACTCTGATTATTTCACACCCGATACCATTTGTATTTGTGGCTCAGTCAGATTTATCCCAACATGAGATCTTTGCTTAGGCGACCTTTTCTGATATCTTGAATGGCTTCTTGCCTTTTGGAGCAATTTGACTGTCAGAGGAAATCACCAGTTATCTTTGTTTGCGCCAAGTAGGCTGACAAGGGTATTTTGGGGGGAAGTCTCTGCATGAATCCTCAATGCATGTTGACTGTAACCTTGAATTGCTGACAAAATTCACTTTGTGCAACTGAAAAGCTGGTAACAGATTTTGAAATCTTTTCTTGCTCGTTTTGACAAGGACTGACTCAGAGTGAAGGACACAATGATGCAAAGAAACAAGTATTAACAAGCAATGCCCCTGTCGGAAGGACAGAAGGAAAAGAGTTTTTTTTTAGTTTTTTTGCGGTAACTAGCCTTAGCGATCATGACATGCGTTTTGGACTCAGTGGCCGATCTATCAAACTGATCAAATCTTCCCTTTCACCATGCTTATGTCCTTTGAAGTCAGGCTTGTTTATGCCAATTCTTCGCATCAGCTTCACGACTCACTTTCGACTAGTGGTGCCCCGAGAGGTTTTTACCAACAAGTCTCTCTCATTTATTTTTCTCTACTTACCGGCGCCTTACAGTGCCCGTGAGGGTTTTCACTATTAAGACTCTCTCATTTCCTCTTTTTTTTTCTTTTTTTTTCTTTTGCTTTCTTGTGTGAGCAACCTGACAATATTTTTGTCATGTGACAACTGTTGCTCATTCCATGCTTTCATGGGCAAGCAACTGACAGTGTTCTATGTCGCGTGACAACCGTTGTTCATTGCATGCTTCTCTTAGCATTTTTGTAGGCATATCGGGAGGTCTTTATTTGTAAGGTTTTTGGATAGGGTTGGAAAAGAGAGTTGGCATGAAGTCTTAAAGTAGACTCAAATGAGGGGTTATAGACTTACAACTCTTGGAATCGACTCTTTTAAAAGTGGAATAAAAATTTTGCCCCAGTTTTAGCTACTAGGGATTTATTTTAATTTTTTTTTGGACTTTTTGTTTACTCTTATTTGGTTGGACTGAACCGTGTAAGGCTGCCTACGTATCCTTTTTTTTTAAAGGAATCAAGTCTAACGTAGTTTGAACATCTGACCTAACTATATATTTTTTTTCTTTCTTTCTTTTCTTTGTCTTTTCCTTTTTTTTTCATTTTTCTTTCTTTATACTTTTTTTTTTCTCAAAACAAATTGCCCAAGCTTTTATTTTATGAGGACATGGACCTTGACTGTTCTTTTTTTTTTCTTGTTTTTATTTTCACTTGAACTATCTAAGATTTGCCCCAGTTTGTACTCTTGGGGCAAGGACTTTTTTTTATATTTTTTTTGACTCTTGACTCTAAACTTGATTCCAAAAGAGGGTGGTCAAAAAAAATAACACAGTATCAAAAGGGGTAATAAAGGCTATAAAGTGTTTGGATAGCATAAAAAGGGCCTCCTAGCCTCGAGAATGCCAATCATGTAAACCCTTCAAAATCACGACATTGATAGACATGTTGCTTTCTGGGTCTTTTTCAGTGTAAAGCTGTATGAGCAATACTTTTCTCGCAGTGAATGACCCTTGTGAATTTGTGTGACTTTTTCTTGGATTTTGTCTTGATGTAGAAGATGCATTTTGCTACTAAACTTATCCATTTTGAGTTGTCTGGAATACACCTTCTTTTTTTTTAAACACTTTCTATCTCTTAGTGCTAAACAGACTTCAATTCGTCCAATCATCCTTAAGCCCGATCTTCTTAATGATTCAAAAGGTAGAGATCCTTAATTTTCATGAGCATGACTACTTTGGTTCCATATAAACTTGGCTCATGCTTATTTCCAAATATTTCATGTCTCTATTCATTTACAAAAGTGTCTCTTTCTCACTTATCCAATTCAAGATTAAATCAGTTTTCTAAGATCTGGCCAAAATTTTCGCATGCATGTCATGTCACTAGAACTAGCGTGAAAAGAACTATGCACAAAATGGACACAAAACGAGTGACTTTTTTTTTTTTGCTTTGCTTTTTTTTTTGAATAAAGGATAGAAAGGTCCGATGGCACAAAAAGTAGACGAAAAGACGACAAAATAAGCTACCATGGCTAAAAGAAGAGTGAGTTTTCAGTTGCTAAGCGACATCTTAGCCACAAAGTTGCACATTATCACTACTATGTCATTCAACCATTTTTATTGTTATGGATTCAGCACTCAAATTTTGACTTTTGATCAAACTGTTCCCCATATTAACTGTCGGATTTCAGGATTGACAACATGAAAATTTTCACGGTAACTAATTTGTCAAAGAACTTGGACGACTTCTCGTGTCTCCCCATCATCAAATCATCCCGAGCAGGCCATGTTCTATTGCTCAAATCTGTTAGAGTCAACCCCACATTTGCCTCCATTTTTAATTTTCACTGACAACTTGCCTACTTGCATTTTCGTGACTTTGGATCAACGATAGTGGTGCTTGTTCCATTGCAAACCAACAAACCGACCACCTTTAATTGTCTTTTATTTTAAAAAAAACAAGCATCTTAGAATAATCACTCTCTTTTTTTTTCGCTCTTTATTTTTCTCAGTTATTTTTGTCACTTTTTTTTTATTCTCTCTCCTCTTTTTTTTTCACTTTCTTTTTTTTCTCTCTCTCTTTTTAATTTTTTTTTTGCCTATGATCGAATCATATGAGGATTGCCTACGTATCATGACGCCGCATGAATCAGATCTTGCGTAGTTCGGGAAGATCGAGAATAAAGTAAATAACCTAACTCTTTTTTTGGATTTGAATTTTTTTTTTTTTTGAATTTTTTTTTCGAAAGAAAGATTTAAAAAGAAGGAAGAAAGTATTTTTGGATTTAAATTTTTTTTTTGAGAATTTTTTAAAAGAAAGACTTCTAAAGAAGAAAGAAAATATAGTTTTTTTTTTGAATTTTGATTTTCTTATTTTTTTTCGGAATTCCGCAAGAAAAACTTCTAAAAGAAAGGAAATAGTTTTTTGAATTTTTGGATATTTAATTTTAATTTGTGAAGGAAATACTTCTAAAGAAAAAGAAATCATTTTTGAACCTTGAAAGAAGAATGAAAATTTTTTTGGAATTTTTTTTTTTTAATTTATATTTTTTTAAAATTTTTTTGAAAGAAAGACTTCTAAAGAAGAAAAAAAATATATATTTTTTTGAATATTTGGGTAAAAGACTTCTAAAAAAAGGTAGAAAATATTTTTTGGATATTGATTTTCTTTTCGAATGAAAGACTTGTAAAATGAAAGAAAATATTATTGGTTTTAATTTTTTTTTTTTAGGGTTTTCTAAAGAAAGACTTCTAAAGAAGTGATTAAAGGAAATCTTTTATTTTTAATTTTTTTTTTTGAAATTTGGGGTACTAAAGAAAGACTTTCTACAAAGAAAGTAAAGGAATTTTTTTTTTTGAAAATTATTGGTCTCAAAGAAGAATTTTCTAAAGGAGGAAGGAAAGGAAAATATTTGTTGGATTTTTAAAAAGTGAGGGCTGGAACCGATGAGGTTTGCCTACGTATCTCACATCTGGTGAGAATTAGACCCGCGTAGTTCGACCAATTTTGACAGGATAGGGAAACATGACTTTTGAAAATAATGGCTTATTTTCTTTCTTTTATTTTTTTGAAAATTTTGCAGAGTTTCAGGTTTCGAATACTTGTCTCTCACTCTTGATTTTTTTTTTGGATTTTTTTTTCTTTGCCATTCTAGAAGTTAGTCAACATGCAAGCCGAAATAAACAGATACACAAGTAGCACGTAAGATGCATCATGATGGTCTTTAAATTGGGTACACCTATCCTAGACGGACCCAACCCCTATGTTGAGTCCCCTAAGTCAAATGCACGTGATGCAAACAAACGCACCTACTAGGTATCCGGCGTGAGGCTATGTTATTCTAAGTTTAAATCCTGGGGTGTATTGTTCTAGACCTGGCTTACCCGAGTGTACAACTTGAGCCGAGGGGGGCAGCGTACCGGGAATACAGAAGCTTCACCGGCTTTGCAACTTGTCCGAACCTCGTTCTAAAATTGGGATATGACTCTAACAGAAAAGAAATCACACGAAGTGCACACTTCCCAGATGATTTAGAAGACTCATAGAGAATAGGGTTTCGTAACAATTTATATACAGTCCAAACAATATCAAAGCGGTAAAAGCGGCATTTAGTACATTAGGCTCAAACACGTAAAAAAATCAGACAATCATGAAAGCCAATCATAACAGCTATTCTAAGCTCGAATTCTTGAACACTGAACCAGAGATTCAGGGTTCTTGTCCCCAGCAGAGCCGCCAGAGCTGTCACACCTCCTTTTTCCTCATGTAAGGGTGGATTAGGGAGTTTTTCCAATTAAAGTCACATTATCGAAATGAGATTATTTATTTAATTCAGAGTCGCCACTCGGATTTTTTACGGTGTTCCGAGACACTATTTATTTATTTTAAAATCTCAAATTGAGGAAATTTTGACTCTGTTAAAAAGTCTGCGAACCAGAAGACCGGGTAAGGAATTCTGTTAACCCTGGAGAAGGTGTTAGGCACTCCCTAATTCCGTGGTTCTAGCACGGTCGCTTAACTAATAATAATTGACCTAATTATCTAATTAATTACATATTTTAAACCTATTTTGCATTTTAGCCCTTTTTACTTTTTAGTCGCTTTTAATATTTATGGATTATTCTGGAACAAGTCACGATAGCTTGCACTTGTCGTTTTTTGGCACATTGTAATCGCGCCACATGAAATGCACCCGCAATTGACAATGTGTTGATTTTATTATAGTTTGAAGTTGTGGTCGGGTGGCATGAGTTGCAAACCCAAGTGTAAATTATGTAATCATGACTATGATCACGATGATTTAATTGCTTATTTGAAGCAAGACATTTCGTTTCTATAGAAAAGTAACAAACAACCAACCAAACTTATACTCATTATGACATCCTTATAATAGCTCATAAAAATTTTGTTCTATAGCAGTTGAAACAACTTAAATAATGACCAACATAAGGCTCATAATCATGTCGATGCAAACTGAAAATTTAACATATATTCATACACAAACTTACATGCATATTTCGAACAAAATCAAGCTAAACAGATTTGAAATGAACTGGAATGAGCTTACAACATCATATCATCAGTCTTTACATTCAAATCAACATTACAACGGTAGATAAGAATACATTACTGCATAAATTAGATTAAAAAAAGGCAACAAGATACCAACAGGGTGTCCAATCACACAATCAGAATAATAACAGAATGTTTTTGAACTAAGTTATTTAGAAGCTATTAGTTCAAGTTAACATGAATTTTCAATTCTTCAAATTTTCAATTCTTGAAAAATTCCAACTTCTTTTTAGCAAATAACTAGTTAAATCAGAAATTTCAGCTAATCATAAACTAAATGATGTTTGACTTCAACATAAGTATAAAATACAGTGTTGTAAATTTTCAACATGACAATATAGAATATTTACCTATAACACTTCAACTACTGAAAAATGGATTTGAGTGTACTTTTATATTGATGAATTAAAGCTGAAAATTTACAACCAAATTGGAATAGCAAAGCAACAATCGTCGGACTGAGACGTCGAAATCGCGATAACCTCGAACCGGCACCGGAATCAACCTCGGCGTGCGACTGAACACTGACGCCAAATAATTTTTTTGCTGATTCCAAAAACCAATCCCAACACCAAATTTTCTATTGGATCAGAACCCAAAATTACACCAAAGTTTCTGTCCAAATTTCATTTCCTCCATCATTGTGTGTGCGTGTGTTTTTTTTCTGATTTTTTGTGTGTGCTTGTTTCTATTTGTGGGGTGAGGTGAGAGAGATTTGGTTGGGGGTCTGATGGAATCTCTGGCGGCTGTTTTGAAGGGAGATGGGTGGTGTGTTCTTGATTAAGTTTTTCCCCGGACTTCTGGCGACTCGCCGGTGAAGCAGAAGACAAACGAGGAAGGAAAGGGAGACGACTATTTCTTTGTCAGGAGACCAATTTTTGGTTCTTTTTTTGTATTTGTGTATCTCTCGTTCTCCCTTATGTGTGTATGTTGCTGTTTTTGGGAAAATGGGGTGGTTGGGGTGGTTGCTGTGGACAAAATGGCTGAAGGGTGTGTGTTTGGAGAAGATGGTCAAAGGGAGTGGGGTGAACGACGAATGGGGGGGGGTCTGAATTTGTGTCCATTTTCGTATACGATTAGGTCTCTATTATATAGAGGAGAGGATTAGGGTTGGAATGTGGAGAATTTTGTTAGGCCTGGGATTTTGGGTCCTGAAATTAGACCAATTTGAAATAAGGGAAAATTTTATCTTTAAAAAATAGTCATCTTACTACTAATTAATTTTTTTTATCAAAACGACCTAATTAACATTTTAACTAATTAAATAAACTAATTGATTAAGCTAATGTAAATTTTTTGTGACTTTTATATATTAATCTATCAATTAAAGGGTAATTAATTTCTAAAAATGCGAATTAAACCTAAGATTACATGAAATGAAAAAAAATGTGATAATTTTTATAATTTTTCTATGATTTTAAAATATTAAGCATGCATGAAATGCAACTAAATAAAGAAAAGTTACTAAAATTCATTAAAAATTATTTTTTGATTATTTTTAGGAGTAATTTCCATGCGGGGCAAAAATTGGGTGTTCACAATATATATTCGAGCACTAGTATTCAAGCTTTGAAGAGTGCCATAATACATAACTTGGTTGGGATAGGGCCCCACCATATCCAAAATGGCTGAAATGCATACTTCATTACCTAAGGACTTCTGTACAGCTACTCCAGAGAAGTGGAGTATGACAACCAACATCTGGAATGCGCACCCTACCGAGGAGGGACATCACCAGGTCTATTTGTACTTGTGGGCATGAACACAGCGCCTCAAAAAAGAAAGGGCATCAGTATAAAAGATGTACTGAGTATGTAAGGCTAGTAACATGTGTAAACCAAAGGTTTAATACAAAAGTTATGAACAAAGAATTTTAACCTGAATACCCAAGACAAACAACTGAGGGTTTACACGGTTGTAACCATGAATCATAAGGATATGCAAATTTTATACAAATATGAACCCACTCATGGGGGCCATGCATTAGGTGTAATATAATATTATTCAGCCACTTCTTGGGATATATCATCTCATGTCGTACCTCGCGTCATAAAATACTCGGTAAAGTCTCATGTCTTCATCATATCGTACTCGGCTTCAGGAGTTCTCGATTGTAGCCGGCCTCAACAGGACTCGTCGTACCCAACCGCAAGAGGACTCCATCGTTCCCGGACGCACTGGGCTTGGTAGTATCTCATATATCATAATTCCCTACCCGGCCTCATTGAGGACTCGGTAAATTCTTCACATCATGTCTCATCATACCCAACTGATCTGTGATTCCATGATAGGTGCTTTACCCAGCCGACTATAGCGTTGCTTGTATAGTAAAATAAATACATATATATAAATATAATACAAGATCAAATTCAAGAGATATCAAAATTAAACTCAGAATGAAGCACATTTTCCAACCTCAACACACCATCTAGGAATATCTTAGACTTTCCACCAACAAAGAATGTACAAGAACATGAGCAACGTTATCAAGAAGGCTTAGAAAAATTCGATTTTTACAGCATGAAAATCGATTAGAAGGAAACGCTTATATCAAGACATGCCAAGAAAGTAAGTTGCCTTACATACCTTTTTTTAAGAGACTAACTAGGCTTCCTGAGTTCTTAAACTTCCTATGAAGATAATTTTCCACTTCCAAATACATTCCAAAATTAGCACAACACGAAGAAGGATAATACAAAAATGATTACGAGATCTTTATGTTAAATTTCACTATATTCACTCTTTTAATTTAGCCTTGGATCACTTGAAAGTTCTTAGAGAGTTTTGGGAATGATTAAGGCTAGTAAAATTGCATAGAATGAAAGAGAGAAGCTCTGCTACTTTTTATATAAGGTCTAGAACTTCCACCGCCCAAAAGTTCAAACAGGTCTCCCCACACCGGCCACTGCGTCTAGTGGGGCAGTTGGTGCAATTCTGGTGAGGCGTAGTCCCACCCTTGTTCACCTAACGTGTCGCCGAATGATTGGTTATGCTAAAAGCCACATTAATATTCAATCTCATATGTGGGGGGAAAGTGTGGGGTGTAATAGCACCCACCGAGGCCTGTGGTCATGCCAAGGCAGAGTCAGCAGACCCACCTACGGATCAGATGGAGCATCAGATCATGGATGGTCATGTAGAATCTCCAGTGCATACTCAGAAACTAGAGGGTTCCGTTGCTGCACCAGTATTTTAGGAAGCCATGGAAAAGATGGACAATATTGTTGATGCTCTAACTCAGGCTGGAGTTGTTCTACTGGCCCTAGATACATCTTATGCTGGAGGGGTAACCCAGACCCCTATCACTCGTACTCTGGAGCAGGTAGTGGTGATGGTTCAAATGCCAAGAGCATTGCTAGCTGGCGGCAAACAACTTATCATAGTATATATATTTGTGGTTGAATCTTCTATGTCCACTAAGGAGTAGAAGAGGCTGGAGAGGTTTTAGAGGTTACAACCTCCTCACTTTGATGGTGGCGCTTAAGAGGATGCCCATGATTTTCTAAACCGGTGTCAATAGATGCTTTGCTATTTGGGCCTGGTGGAGTCTAATGGGGTGGACTTCACTACATATTAGTTGAGCGGAGTTACTAGAAGATGATGGCAGCCTTATGAGCTAGGTAGGCCAAAAGGTTCACCATTACTTGGACTCAGTTCTAACACTTAGTAGGCATTTGGCCATGCATTCCAAATTATTTTTAGGAATTTGGAATTTCAATTGAAGATGAAGTTTGTGTTTGGTTATAATATTTGCAACATATTTGGATGCCTTTTTTTCAAAATCATGAAACATGATTTATACCCCTCAAATTATAAAATATATCAAAACCACCCCAATTTGATTATCCTACTTGAAATAAACAATTAAAATGCTATTGTTCAACATAGAAGATGCAAAATCAATATAACATTATCTAATTCTACTAATACACAGAGAAGGAATTTAAGCCAAAAATAACATGAATATGAATAAGTTCTTCTTTAATATTGGGGTATATCAAGAATTCAATAAAACCTACCTATTTTAAAAGATAAAATAAAAACAAAAGATGGATTAGTTGGTTGCTTGCATGACTAGGAATTTTAAAAGACCTACGTGTTTTGTGTTTTGTGGGTAGTTGTTGGGGTCATTGTATAAATTTTAAAAGTATAGGGTAAATTTGTAAAATTAAAAACTAGTAAAAATACATTTTCAATTGAAAAACTAGTAAGAACCAGTTTTTCAAATTTGAAAATGCATTTTCAAGTGAAATTGGAAAAAAAGTTGTTGAATTTGATAACCAAACATTGTTTTCAATTTTTTATTTGGAAAAAAGTAAAAACTTTGTATGTCCAAACGGGCTCTTATTTCTGGAGAGGTACATCCTACATACTAGGAGAGATGAATTGAGGGGTCAGTTTGAGCATATTTAGTAGGATCGCATAACTGTAATTGGGTGCGAGGAGAGGTTTACAGAGTTGTCATGTAGCTTTCTTGATACCTACCAAGGCAGAGAAGGTGAGGAAATTAATTTAGGGATTGACTTATGGCATCAAGTTTCACATGGCTCAAGAGTCAGAGATTTGTAATATTTTTCACCTAGCTGTGGAGATAGCTCGGAGGATCGAGCGTATCCATAGTCAAGGGAGGGAGGCCATGATGAGGGATAAGAGGGATCGTCATTCTAGTAGTCTCAGTGGTACTTTATCTAGAGGTAGGGGTCAGTTTCGTACAAGCCATCATGGTAGGCCAGCTTATTCTATACAAAATGTAGCCAGGGGTGTACTGTATTGACCATCTTTTAGCACTCTAGTTCCATAATCTTTTAGTGCCCCCTAGTGACTTTGTATCTTTCTCTATCTGTTCAATGTTCTTCTAGTGGGTATTCAAGTCATCAAGGGTAGATTCAGCTCCATCAACTCCATTAGCTAGAGGTTGTTATGAGTGCAGAGAGTTTGGCCATATGAGGAGGTATTTACCCAAGCTTTCTAGAGGTGTAGATCCACAAATTTCTCAATCAGTGGTTCCCGCACTAGTTGCTTCATTCCATGCCTAGTCAGCTAGAGTGGGAGGACATGCAACTAGAGGTTGTCCTAGAGGAGGGGGCTACGTTAGGGATAGCCAAATAGGTAGTGGTCAAGCTCAGTTCTATGATTTCCTAGGTAGACCCAAGGCAATAGCCTTAGGTGCTGTGATCGCAAGTATGGTTTTGGTATGTCATATAGATGCTTTGTGTTGTTTGATCTGGGGTCTACCTATCCGTATATGTCATCATAGTTTTCTCCTTATTTGGATATGCCTCGTGTTTCTCATGATATTCCTGTTCACTTATTTACACCTATTGGTTGAGAAGGGGTGTTTGGCATATCTGGTTATTTTATAAATACTACTGCTGAGATTCCCGAGGTTGATTTAGTTGCAGTAATGTGGGAATTTCTAGATGTGTTTAGTGCAGACCTACCAGGCATGCCAGCTGATAGGGATATTAATTTTGGTATTGATTCGGTGTTAGGTGCTCATCCTATATCTATTCCATCGTATTGCATGGCTGCAACCAAGTTGAAGGAATTGAAGGAGTGGTTGCAGAAGTTGTTGGATACGAGATTCATCAGGCCTAGTGTATCCCCTTGGGGTGCACCAGTGTTTTTTATGAATAAGAAAGATGGTTCTATAAGCATGTGTTTGATCAGATTCAGGGTGCCAAGGGTTTCTCAAAGATTGATTTGAGAAAAGGTTATCACCAGTTGAGATAAAGCTTCAGACATCCCTAAGATGACTTTCGAGACTCGTTATGGATATTATAAGTTTCTTGGCGATGTCCTTTGATATGGCTAATTTCCCAGCAATATTCATGCATTTTATGAACATTGTGTTTCAGCAAATATTGGACTTTTTTGTCATTGTATTCATTAATGGTATTTTGGTGTACTCTTATAGTGTGGAGGAGAACGAGCAACATTTGAGGATTGTACTTCAGATTTTAAGGGAGAAGTGTTTGTATGCTAAGTTTTCCAAATGTAAGTTTTTATTGTATTCAGTGGCTTCTTGGTCCACGTTGTGACTGCTGATGGTATCAAGGGTTACCAGAAGAATATTGAGGTGGTTCAGAGTTAGCCTAACCTTCTCCCCTATAGAATTTAGGAATTTTTGGGTCTGGCAGGCTACTATCGTTGTTTTGTGGATGGGTTTTCATCTATTGCAACTCCATTGACTAGGTTGACATAGAAAGGCGTTATTTTTAGATGGTGTCATTAGTGTGCAGAGAGATTTTAGAAGCTCAAGACTACTTTGACTACAACTCCTGTTTTGGTGTTGCCCACAGGTTTAGGTTCGTACACGATTTATTGTGATGCTTCATGCATTAGTATTAGCGCGGTATTAAATGTAGGATGGCGGGGTGAGTGCTTATGGTCATGTCAGGGTGATTGGTGTGCCATATTAGGTTTACACTAATCATCGGAGTCTTCAGCATTTGTGTCACACCCCGACCTCGATGAGAGCAACCGACACTAAAGGGAGATAAACTGGTTGAGCAAGTTTGTTAGATTTCCTTCTACCCAAATCATACAGGAATAAAGAGGAGATATATTCTATTAATTAAACACTGAGATAATTTCATGACCAATTCTAACTCCATTACCATTAGTTACTCCATTTTTAAGTCTCAAAATACAAACACTTTCATAGTTTGAAGTGGAACATGTGATGCACACACAACATTACTAGCTTGACTTTACCAACACCAACCCACACTATGTCTAAGGAGCCTCTACTAGATACAAAAGAGTACAATGATAGTATCGGCAACAAGGCTCCAGCTATACCTCAAAACATAATACACACAGAACAGAAGATGCATTATCCCGAAATGAAGTGGGGCTCACCAAGTCAGTTGGAAAGAGAGTGTACCGCTATCACTTGTCAATGCCTCCAGCTGTGGAACCACCCGCATCCATTAAAGATGCAACGACCCTGGCAAAAGGAATTTTAGTATATGTCGAATAGTACTAGTATGTAAACCAAAACACCTATTCAAGGACCTGGAAATACAACATGAATATGATGAATCATTGTAACAATAATAGGGATTAGATAGCCGTTAAAGTCAAAAATCTTTTATTAAGAACTTCCAAAAACATTTATAAATTTCAAGTTGGGGATCCTCTGCAACCACCTTTACATACAAGTCCAGCCACCTCACCCCAATATATCGGGTGGAGGTACAATCACAATACCATAAACTCTACAAAAAGTGGCCCTGCCATCTCATCCCAATGTATGCGGGTGGAGGTGTAATCATATTTCCACAATTTGACACAAAGCGGCCCTGCCGCCTTCACCCAATGTATGGGGGTGGAGGTGTTATCACAATACCACAACTATAAACAAAGCGGCCCTGCCGCCTCACCGCATTGTATGCGGGTGGAGGTGTAACCACAATACAACAACTCTACACAAAGCGACCCCGTCGCCTCACCCCAATGTATGCGGGTGGAGGCGTAACCACAACTTGGATTATCAAAACAATAACAATTTGTACAAAAGATTTCCTTTCGAATCTATCCCTTTGGCACCTTTGGTCTTAACAAAAATATGAGTTCATAAGATTTCATCATATAAGAAATAAGTGTTTGATCATATTGATATCATACAAGATTTTCTTCCCAAAAAGGGGTATAACATAATTAAGTCACAATGGAAAATCTTTGACACATGAAGGTTCGGACAAGTTATGCAATTTGAGAATAAATTTACTAGCTTGAACATCTCACCCTCAACAGTGTTTCAAGTTCGACTACACATGATAAAGTTTTGCAAGGATTAAAAAATTCCGATCCTAGAAGAAGAGTTTAGCCGTCGTACCTCGAAAGAGATTTCCTTTGTTTAAAAATAACGTCTCGACACTTCTAACGATGTTAATATGTAAAAGAGGGGAGAATTACAAGCTTTATTAGAGTAATTCGCATGGCAAGAGCTGCTACAGTGATGACCTAACCTTTCCTTAACTAATTCAAAAACAAAACCACCCAAGATGTTTCAACAGCTTCCCTGCAATCTCTGTTAGTTCATGCATGTGATAAATCTACCCTCATCACCCATAGTCAACCCAAAACCGAAATTGAAGAATTGGGAGAAGAAATTCTTACCCTTTTGAAGTCTTAACAAGTTCTTCTCTATTGAATTCCAAGGTTTGATCAAAGTAGAGTAGTGAAATCCTTAGTCTTCCCTTTTCTCTCTCTAGAATAACTCTCTCATCTCTAAAATGTCATGTGATCCCCCAAAAATTAACCTTCCGGATAGGTAAATGAAATGGGGGTCAGGTTATAAAACTGGGAAAAGGAAGCCCCGATGTATATATGCGGTCGCATATATGCGACCGCATAACACTTCTGCGGTCCGCTAAATGGACCGCATAATGGCCCTCTAGAATTGCGCATTTCTTCTTCACTCTACGATAGGTCTAAGGTCCGTAGACTAATTTTACAGTCGCATCATGGACCATAGAACCTCCTTTTGAATTTCACATGCAGGATGTGCGGCCGCATAATGTTCCTCAAAATTGGAAAATCTTTCTACTTCATTCCGGGGACGATTTGTGACCCGCAAACTGGTTCTGCGGTTGCATAATGGACCGCATAACTGCCATGTTCTGTAAACGTTTTGCTTGAACTCATCGACGCACTGAGAAACCCCAAAAGTCTGTACCGCAGATCCTCAAACACATTAGTTTTCCTCGACACCACAAAACCTCCGGTTCTAGGTGAAATTTCACGGGGTCTTACATCCCCCCCTTAAGATCATTCGTCTTCGAATGAGGGTCTAAATTCTCCATTAGCATTCAATATGGCCTGACAGTTACTTCACACACCAGCAGTTCCAAATTTTGACTATCTCCCCAAATTTCCAAAAACTTCGGTGGAGTTTCCCTTGTAACCGGGCTTATCCACCTTGCAAATAATCCCAGAAACAAATCCTAACAACATATACATAATCCAAGGACGTAAACCGTAGTCTCAAAAGCAATATTTCACCAGAAAGGAACACCATTAACATCAACTATACAAGTGATACATAATTCATATGCAACAAGTTCAAAGATACAATTACATAGCTATTCACCCAAATGAAGGAACGTTTCTTCATTTCTTCCTCGGCCAAACTTGAAGCAGTTAAACCCAACGTATAGTATCACAAGGCTATACCAAGCATTATGGATATGTACATTATATGTATATCACCATTTTGTATTAAGGAAAAGTATTCTCAAGCTACTACTTACCTCATAGAGCCATTTCACCTTCTAATGCATTATACGTCCCCCCGACATCCTCGTTATCTTGAATCTGGAACAAGTAAGGGAATTTAGAATTCTTCTCCTCTTCTGCTTCCCATGTCATTTCTTCCATGTTCTTGTTCCTCCATAATACTTTGACGGAAGTTACATCCTTTGTTCTCAGCTTGCGGACTTGTCAATTTAATATAGCCGCTGACACTTCTTCATATGATAGATCCTCTGCAACTTGTACATCTTTTACTAGGACAAACCGAGAAGGGTCTCCAATACATTTCCTCAACATAGATACATGGAATACCGGGTGGAAAAATTCCAATTCGGATGGCAATTCTAACTCATAAGCAACCTGTCCAATTTGTCGAAGAATTTTGTACGGACCGATAAACCGTGGACTCAGATTACCCTTCTTCCCAAAACGCATGACACCCTTCATCGCCGAGATTCTCAGGAAAACCCGATCACCAACCTCAAACTCCAGATCACGATATCGGACATCAGAATAAGACTTTTGCTTGCTTTGCGATGGCCTCAACCGCTCTTGTATCAGTTTCCCCTTCTCAATGTCTTGGTGAATGAAATCTGGCCCATATAATTATGTTTCACCGACTTCGAACCATCCAGTGGTGATCTACATCTCCTCCCGTATAGTGCCTCATACGAGGCCATTTTAATACTGGAATGGTAGCTATTATTATAGGAAAATTCTATGAGTGGAATATTAGTCATCCCAGTTCCCCTTGAAATCCAGAACACATGCTCGTAGCATATCTTCAAGTGTCTGAATGGTACGTTCAGCCTCCGTCAGTCCGTGATGGAATGCAGTGCTGAGATTCACTTGTGTGCCTAAACCCTTTTGAAAAGACCTCCAAAAGTTAGCTGCAAATTGCTCTCCTCGATCTGATATAATAGATACTGGCACACCATGAAGCCTAAGAATCTCCTTGATAGAAAACTTCGCATAATCTTCAGCTGTGTAAGTTGTCTTACTGGCAGAAAATGGGCAGATTTTGTAAGTTGATCAATTGTCACCAGATGGAGTCAAACTTATGATAAGAGCGAGGTAATCCAATAATGAAGTCTATATTAATCACCTCCCATTTCTAGGCCGGAATCTTTATATTCTGAAGCAATCCACTTGGTTTCTGATGTTTGATTTTTACTTGTTGACAATTAGGACACCGTGCTACAAATTCTGCAATAGACTTCTTCATGTTATCCCACCATTACTGTTCCTTAACATCATGATACATCTTTGTCGCGCTGGGATGGATGGAATATCGGGATTGATGAATCTCAATCATAATCTTCTCTCCCAAACCTGCCACATTAGGCACACATAATCGGACCCGGTATATCAGTGCCCCACTACTCCGATCTCAAAAGCTGTAATTTTAAACTGATGAATGCTCTCTCTCAATCGTACTAAGGTAGGATCTTCATATTTCCGTGCTTTTACCTCGACTACCAAAGATGATTCTGATGTATTCTATACAGTAACACCTCCGTCATTAAATTCTAACAATCTGATTCTCATATTGGCTAGCTGAAGAAGCTCTTTAGTCAACCCCTGTTTACCTGCCTCAATGTGTAATAAGCTTCCCATTGACTTACGACTAAGAGAGTCTTCCACAACATTTGCTTTCTCGGGATGATACAATATCTCAACATCGTAATCTTTCTATAATTCAAGCCACCTACGCTGCTCAAATTCAACTGCTTCTACTTGAAGATGTATTGTAAGTTCTTGTGATCTGTGTAGATGTCAACATGGACGCCTTATAAGTAGTGTCGCCATATCTTCAAAGCTTATATTACTGCAGCCAATTCCAAATCATGGGCCGGGTAATTCTTTTCATGATTCTTCAATTTTCTTGATGCATAAGCAATCACCTTCCCACGTTGCATCAATACGCACCCGAAACCTATACCTGAGGTATCACAATATACAACATAACCTTCGGTTCCTTCTGGGAGAGTGAGCACTGGCGCATATGTCATCGATTATTTAACTCCTAAAAACTTTGTTCACAAGCTTCAAACCACTGGAACTTAGTAGCTTTTTGTGTTAACTTAGTCAATGGTGCTGATATAGAGGAAAACCCTTCTAGGCCCAGGAAGCTGCGGACTTCTGATGGTGTTGTAGGTCTCGGCCAATTCTTTACTGCATCGATCTTTTGACTGTCGACACTAATACCCTCGTCAGATATCACATGGCCAAGGAATGCTACTGAGTTTAGCCAAAATTCACATTTAGAGAGCTTAGCATATAACTTACAATCCTAAAGCGTATGTAATACTATCCGCAAGTGGCACGCGTGTTCCGTCACCGAATGAGAATACACCAAAATGTCATCAATGAATACGATCACGAACACATCAAGATAGGGCCTGAATACAGTATTCATGAGATCCATAAAAGCTTCTGGGGAATTTGTTAGCCTGAACGACATCACCGTGAACTCAAAGTGCCCATATCTTGTCCGGAAGGCCGTCTTTGGAATATCCTTCTCCTTAACCCTCACATGATGATTGTCACTCTCCAAAACCGAGGAACGAGACCGGCGCCTAACCGAATGAACCCAGTCAAGCGGACCTGGATTGTCTTTCCTACCCAACGTATTATCCCGTGTGCATAACGTACATTATTCCATACGAGTTAGCCAATTTAGATTCAAAGTACACTTTACAACATAATCCCATTTTCCTCTTTTAATTTTCAACAATAGATAATCAGGAATATACAAGTTACATACAACATTTCTGATTTCGCGATCCATAATTACGAGTGAGTACAACTACCGCCCAAAATATACATATACATATACATATACATATACAACCCACACAGTGAGCCTCTGAGAGTTCTTAGAAGTTTTACATAACTTGCCGGCAACAAGGCTCCGACTATACCTTTACAACATAAGCAAAAAAAATATAGTATAATCCACACACGGCCCCGAGAGGAAGAGGGGCTCACCAAAACTGCTGGAGAGATGAAGAGGAGGCACTACTAACAGCGGGCTGAGCTACCTTCTATGGAACCATGTACATCCATATAAAAGATGTAGCGCCCACGGCAAAAGAGACGTTAGTACTGTGGAATAGTACTATTATGTATGAACAAACTTTACCCTAAGTACAATCAAGCAATACACAGATAAGAGACAGTTAATGGAACCAACAAGTATTGCACAGGAACAGAAACAACCAAAATCAAGAGTTTCACAGATTCTCCTTTCAACACCACCATATTCAACAGTTTCACAGATTCTCATTCCAACACTACCATATTCAAGAGTTTCACAGATTCTCATTTTAACATAACCACATTCCATCCTTATTACCCCGGACACCCTTATTACCTCGTCCACCCTTATTACCCCATGTTGCGGCGTACAACCCGATCCCACCAGACAATCACATTTCATAGCAACAATCACCAACAATTAAAATCACAAGGATTTTCATTACAAGGAACACAAGTTCATATCAATAATTCGCTATGTGGACTCAAGGCACAATGACTCTCACCAAGCAGTAATTCATGTACACGGTGTTGCCATAATCGTTCAACTCAATTACATCATTTCATAATACCCTCTTTCATTACTTACCACGCACGGGTTCTTTAGCCATTATATACATTCCCACACTTGGGCACATTAACATTCTTTCATTCATTAACACATACTTTCATATAGATACCCTCGAGCCTTTTACGAGCTTTGCACACAACAAGATAGGCACAACAAACCACTTTTCATAACCTCAACTAGCATAGTAGTCAACAAGCAATTCAGGGAGTGAAGTATTATGCCTCAACACAATTGGATAGTCAATTCACATATTCTCAAACAAAGTACACATACCGTATGCTCGGACACCAACAAGAGGATTCTACAAAGGTTAAAGTTAGCCATACATACCTGGAGTCAAATTTTCCCTTTTTAATTTCAATCACAAATCACCGGACCGTCAAGAAACGTCAATTAATTCCTAATGTAACACATTCATCTTAGAATTGGGAATCATGAACACAATTCGAACTCGCTGAGGCATTTTATCGAATGTTATGTGACCCCTCAGATTACCAACCCCCTCTTTGTGATTATTTACTCTAACCCACTTCCCTTTACTAGATTGTGACAATAAATTAACATGCATGCAAGGTTCTTCACTTTCATCTTCAAGAACCCATTTAGGAGAGTTCTACTAGTAACCAAAAATCTGGAAATTTAAGGGAAATGGGGTAAGGACTTACCTGTTAGAATGAAGAAAAAGATTACTCAAAATTCCCAAGCCTGAGTGATTTTGGAAAAATCATATTGATGAAGAAGGAGCTTTATTCTCAATACCCCTCTCTCCCCTCTCTCTATTTTGTTCAGAAATTCCTTAAAAATGAAGGGGAATGGTGTTTTATTAAACAGGGGGTCAGTTTTTAAATTTAGAAAAAAGAGCCCCGACACAGAAATGTAGTCAGGAATGCGATCGCATTCCTGCTATGCGGTCCGCATTCATGTCGCATAGTTGGCCCTCGAATGGGCCAAAATGGGGAAACAATCTGCCCAGGTATGCGACCACTATGTGGTCCGCATACCTGTTATGCGCATAGTGCGTTGCATAACCTCCTTCGCAAAAACCATGGGGCAAGAATGCGACAACTATGTGGTCCGCATACCCAAAATGTGATCGCATTCTGGGCCGCATAGTTGTCCTCAATTTGGACAGTATCCTGTCCAGGTATGTACCATTATGCAGTCCGCATACAGGTTATGCGATCGCATAGTGCATCGCATAACAATACGATTCTGGAAAATTTTAATTTTGAAGTTCATGGTACTATTTACTCAAAATAGGTCTGTTTTAAGAGTTTATACAGTTATAACAACACAGGGACTTATTCAGGCATTATTCCAGACATAGAATTTTACGGGTTTTTACAATGATACCCTGAATGTAAGTCAATCTTGGAGAAATACTCCCTTAAGTGTGCCAAACAGGCCATCAATTCTTGGAAGTGGATACTTGTTCTTTGTAGTAATATTATTCAACTATTGATAATCAATACACATCCTTAATGACCCATCTTTCTTCCGCACGAACAGGACTAGCGCACCCTAAGGTGAAGTGTTAGGCCTAATGAAGCCCTTATCCAGCAAGTCATTCCACTGCTCTTTCAACTTTTGCAACTCAGCCGGGGCCATCCTGTATGGAGGAATAGATATGGGTTTAGTGTCAGGAAACTCATCAATGCTAAACTCAATCTCCCTTTGAGGAGGAAGGCCTGGGAGTTCATCTAGGAAAACATATGGAAATTCATTGACCACGGGGATTGATTGTAGAGTAGGAGGCTTCGCCTCCGCATCCCTAATGCGAACGAGATGATAAATGTAACCTTTTGAGATCATCTTCCTTGCCTTAGTATAGGAAATAAACCTACTTTTAGGCATATCAATGTTCCCCTTCCATTCAATGACGGGTTTATGAAGGTATTGAAACCTAACCATCTTCCTACGACAATCAACATTTGAATAGCATGAGGCCAACCAATCCATTCCCATTATCACATCGAAATCAACTATTTCTAATTCAAATAATTTTTCTGAGGTTTGACGACTACAAATCATCACTGTGAAACCTCTATATACCCTTCTAGAAATCAAAGAATCGCCTATCGGAGTAGATACCGCAAGTGGTTTACTTATCAATTCAGGTTCAACGCCAAACTTATTAGCCACAAAGGTGTAACATATGATAATGTATATCGCGGATAAATCAACCGATTTACATCATAAGAGAACATAGAAAATATACTTGTAACAACATCTGGAGATGACTTGAGATCTTGTCGACCTACTAGAGCATAGGTTCGATTTTGAGCACCACTCGAACTCGGCACTGCACCTCTACCTCTACCACGGCCTATCGACTATTGAAAACCCCGTGCTGGAGGTCAAACTGATAAAAAAGAAGTAGAAACAAATCCATTCGGTAGAGCCATACCACCATCTTTTATGTTAGGATAATCCCGCATCATATGGACATACGGTCCACAACAATAGCACGCATTAGAACCTCGACGACATAGTCCAAAGTGGTCCTTGCTGCACTGATCACAATGGGGTGTTGGGGGTCTCGTCATACTAGTATCCCTATGATATTGCGAGCATGATGCCCGCGAACTTTGACCTGGACCAAAATAGGTAAATCGATCATAGCGAGGCCTCTAAAACTGTGGAGGAGCACTAGCTACAGGTGGCGCCTGTAAAGACCCGTAAAATTTCTAACTATAAACGATGCCCGGATAGGTCCCCATGTTGATATAACTGTAGAAGTTCTTAAAACGGACCCCTTTGGAGTGAAAAGTACCCCAGGACTTAAAAGATAGAATTTTCCAGAATTGCGCGAATCTGCGGTATGCGATTGCAGATCATGTATGCAGACTGCATAATGGTCGCATACCTGGACAATTACTGTCCATTTTGAGGACAGCTATGCGGCCCGTAATCCGATCGCATTTCATGAAATGCGGGCCGCATAGTTGTCGCATTCATGCACCTATATTCTTGCGGAGGGAGTTATGCGGTGCACTATGCGATCGCATAACAGGTATGCGGACTGGGCATCCTGCTTCTCTTTTGGCCCAGCTGAGGGCCACTTATGCGACTGTGATGACCCAGCCGGTCGTTTTGCGTATTACGACCCCGTTCCCTTAAATAAAACCTTTCATAGCAGCTGCTCGTGCTTTATGACTTGCGGGAGCGGGTTGTTCGGGATTTGGAAATGATTTGAGTGGTTTAGGAATACTTGGTTCCTTAAGGTTGGCCTATTTGGCCAAGTTTGACTTCGGTCAACATTTTGAGCAAACGACATCGGAATCGAGTTCTGACAGCTCTAGTAGCTCCGTATGATGATTCCGAACTTGGGCGTATGTTCGGCTCGAGTTTCTGACGACCCGGGAGCATTTCGGCGCCCGAAATGGAAATCAGGATTTCCTTAAGTTTGGAATTTGGCTTGAAATGGGACTTTATGCTATCGAGGTCCGAATGGAATTCCGGGATTGGGAATAGTTCTGTATAGTCATTTATGACTTGTCTGCAAAATTCGAGGTCATTCCGAGTAGTATAGACCCGTTCGGCACAATGAAATGAATTCTAGAAATTTCAAAGTTATTAAGTTATGATTTCAGGGGTTTTGGAGGGTGATTTAGAGTTTTAGCGATGTTATGAGTGTTCCGTAGGCTCGATCTAGTCCGTATAATTATTTGGGACCTATTGGTATGTTTTGACGGGGGCTCGGATGGGCCCAAATGCCTCCCCGACCCCGCACGAGGCAAAAAACCAGCAAAAACCATTGCTGGTGCAGCTACTTCTGGTGTGACTGCACCTGCGGTCTTTCAGTCGCAGGTGCGAGTCCGCACCTGCGGTCCAGCCTTCGCAGGTGCGACCCCCATCGCTGGCGCGGCCCTTCTTCCGCAGGAGCGGGACCGCTGGTGCGGACTCCTTCTCCGCAGGTGTGATGCACAGGGTCCTAGGCCCTTTTCCGCAGGGGCGATGATATTCTCGCAGGTGCGAGACTGCACCTGCGGTCCCAAGGTCGCAGGTGCGGAAATCACTGTTTCTAGCCCCGTTATATGTCCAAAATACGAGTTTTCTTCATTTTTACCCACCATCAACCTCCATTAGAGAGCATCCAAGTTTGAGCAACACCTCCCACGACCACCCACTGTAAAGGTAAGTAATTCTGTTCCATTTTTCACTATTATGCATAGAATTCAACGGGACTTATTCCTAAAGAATCAAAAATCATAAAATTTGGATAGAAATTCTAGGACTTTGGATAAATTGGTGAATTATTTATTTGAGGCTATGAATCCTTGTATAAATCACATAACTTCGATCCTTAGACTTCGGGTAGGTGATTCCTTCAAGAATTTTCGAAATCCCAACGTGTGGGCCCGGGGTCGAAATTCCAGAAATGGTCAAGAATGCTTAAATTTAGGGTTTCTTGTTAATTCTTCTTTTTGGAACCTAAATTAATCAATTATACCATGATTGGTTAGTTGCGAGCCGTCGAGGGTGAATTTCGGAGATTCGGGCGCATCCTTGATCCGAGGGGTGATATCGTCACGAGGTGAGTCTCCTTTCAAAACTTGTAAGGGGAAATGTCCCCGTAGGTTCCTTGTTTGCTATGTGTACATGTTGAGGGGGCCGCGTACGTACCAAGTGATGAGAGTCCGTACGTGGCGACTATATTGCTATGTCGGGTAGCCATAGGACCCACGAGCATGCCATTTCGTGCCTTATTTGAACCATTGTATGTATTATAAATTGTGTTTATTGTTGAAATGACATGGGAGAGGTAAAATTATGATGATGTAAATCCTAATTGGCCATCAGTGATATGATATTGACACAATCCTGTTGAGTTCACGGTTGAGTTGGTACCCGTAGGTACCAATATGTGAATATTATTACTATCGAGTCAGCACACGAGTCGCAGGCATTATGCGCGATCGTGGGGATCTTAATACTATCGAGTTAGCACACGAGTCGCAGGCATGATGCGCGATCGTGGGGAGCTTATTACTATCGAGTCAGCACACGAGTCGCAGGTATGATTCGCGATCGTGGGGAGCTTATGACCTCAGTCCTTATGACCTACCTTATGACTCCGGTCGGTTATCTTGTCTGTGTCGGTATATGTACACTTGATTCTGGTTCACATGTGACAGTATTGGCAAGGTATTGTTGAATAAGAGGAATTGGTACTTGGTGCTCTTACTTGTTTTACATTATGTGTTCATATACTTGCTGCTACTGTTTCGCATGATTATTGCTTTAGCCTTATCTCATTCTATATTATTTTGCTGGACCTTAGTGAGTATCTAGTCGACCTCTCGTCACTACTTCTTCAAGTTTGGATGGGATACTCACTAGGTACATATTTATATATATGTACTCATGCTGCACTTTCTTTTCCTTTATGTACTTGACTGTACAGGTCCGGAGGCTGGTACGTCTGATTATCAGGCCGGTGCTAGATATTGATAGCGTGGTCATACTTCACAGTGAGCTTCTTTCCCGACGACTTCCTAGCAGCACCCTGAAGTTCTTTTGTTATATTCTCTGTCCATTTTATTCAGACTGAGACTCTATATATATTGTAGTCATTGTTTATTCAGTAGTTGCCCATGACACTCGTGACACCAGTTCCTGGCACACACACGTAGGGTATATATATTTTGGGTTTTGGGTTGTATAACTATGTATATGTCATATTTTGGCCTTGTATTTACTATGATTTTACCTTCACTCAAGGCTAGTATCATGTTGTTTTAAACTGGTAAATATTGACTTGTTCGGTCGAATGGGAAGGGTATCACTTAGTGAAGATTATATCGGCTTGCCTGACCTCGCTGTTGGGCGCCATCGCGACTTGGATTAGGATTTGGGTCGTGACAGCGACAGGTCTGCGGACCGCATAGCAGGAATGCGATCGCATTCCTTACCGCATACCTGCATCGGGGCTTCTAATTTCTAACTTTGAAACCCGACCCCTAGCTTAATAAAACACCCATCCCCTTCATTTTTAACGACTATCTGATTAAAATAGAGAGAAGAGAAAGTGGGTTCTAGTGAGAGAAAGTCACCATCTCCACCAAATTGATCCTCTATCTCTACTCAGGCCTAGAATTATTCGAGTAGTCATCATCTTCTTCATCATAAGAGGTAAATTTCTACCCCATTTTCCCTTAATTCGTAGATTCTAGTTAAAATGGAACACACATAGGTTAGTTCTTGAAGGTAAGAGTTAAAAACCTTGCATGCATGTGATTAATTTACCATAATCTATTAAAGGGAAGTAGGTTAGAGTAATCTTCCACAAAAAAGGGGTTATACAATCAAAAGGGACACATAGCGTTTGATAAACTGCCCACATGAGTCCAAGTCATATTCATGATTCCTAATCCTAGGTTTAAATGTGTCACATTGTAAATTATATTGAAGGCGCTAGAAGGTCCGTTGATTTGGGATAGAAATTTAAGGAGAAATTCCAATTTGAGGTATATATGGCTAACTCTAATCTTCACAGGATACACCCGTTGTGTTCACCTTCCGGGTATGACTCTCTTGTTGATTATCTATGTAATTTATGTGTTCTATGTGCCTAATTGAGGAATTCTTGCTCCTATATTGTCCCATGCTACTACCATGTTGTTATTTTATTTGAGTGTATAAATTGTGATCATCATGTTCCCTTTTTACTATATGTGTTATCCTATTATGTAATGGGTATGGTAAAATGTGAAAGGATGGACTGATATGGAATATGAATAAAGATATGGTAATGACATGAAATACGAATCAAGAGGTTGAATTGATATGAAACATGGAACTATGAATTGGATTGGTATGGAATATGGATTAAAGGATGGATTGTTGTGAAATATAAATCAAAGGATTCTAATGATATGAAAGATGAATCAAAGAATGATATGTGTTGGGGATCAGAAAGGTTAAACCTGATGAAAGTGATCTAAAAATATCCATGAATTGACCAGGAGAATGTCCTAGGGGTGAGATGGCTTATCCGATCTGGCTGGGATCGGACTCCATGATGTACACATGGATAACTTGATATTGTGATATGATGGTGATTATTGTCCTCACTGTTTCAGTTTAGATGTCCTAGCCGATCGGGCAGAGATCGGACTTCGTGTGCAATGCACATGCCACGGTGTTAGCCTAGCCGATTCGGGCAGAGATCGTACTCCGTGTGAACAAGCCACGGTGGTGATATGAGATGTGATGATATTCGGAACTCACCTAGGATGGCTTAGCCGATCGGGCAGCGATTGGACTCCTTGTGACAACGACACGATGGATCAATAATAATAGTAACAAGATGGAACTTAAAAGAACATAATCCAAAAGATGGCAAAACTGGATGAGGGATGTGGAAATTCTTGTTTGTGTTTTCCCTTGCTTCGGTGCATTGTTGTATGATTCCTCTACTTGAGTTTGACTGTTGATGTTTATCCTATCTAGAGTAGTCTTGTTCATAAATACTAGTACTATTCAATGGTGCTAACGTCCCTTTTGCCGGGGGCGCTACATATTTTAAATGGATATAGGTGGTTCTGTTGCAGGTAGCGTTGATCGCCGATAGTGGTGCCTTTCCTCCATCCCTTTAGCTGTTCGGGTGAGCCCCACTCCCTCTAAGAGTACGGAAAAAGAATACATAAACTTGCTGGCAACGAGGCTCCGTAGACATTATGCGGGTTGTAAATGTATTTTGGGTAGTTGTTGTACTTACTCGTAATCGTGGTCTCGTATCGGGAAGGTTTTACTTAATATGTATGTTTTGGAAAGATCTAATGTTAAAACGTTAAAAGAGGAAAAACAAAATTTATGTTGTGAATCCACGCTTTTGAATTTCTCTTGCTATTTCATATGAATAACGTATGCTATAGACACAGGGAAGCGCGTTGGGTAGGAAAGGCAGATCAGGTTCGCTTGACCGGGTTCATTCGGTTAGGCGCCGGTCCCGTCTCTTGGTTTTGGGGCGTAACAAACTTGGTATCAGAGCCTAAGGTTTTAAAAGTGACCTAGGAATTGTGTTGTCACAGTGCGTTGTCGGGATACCACAGCCGATCTTATTGAGCTAGGAATGGTAGATTTTGATGTAATTAAGGGAATGGATTGGCTCTATTCGTGCTTTGCTAAACTCGACTGTCAGACTAGGATTATGAGGCTTAAGTTTCCTAATGAACCAGTTATTGGGTGGGAGGGGAATAATATCATGCCAAGAGGTAGGTTTATTTCCTATCTTACGGCCTCAAAGATGATCAGTAAATGGTGTATCTACCATTTAGTCCGGGTTGAGGACACGACTTTAGAGGTGTTTGCTCCCGGGTCTGTGCATGTTGTGAATGAATTTCTTGAAGTATTTACGGATGAGCTTCCTGGGATTCCACCAGATAGAGAGATCGATTTAGCGATTGATGTATTTCCAGATACGCAACCAATATCTATTCCACCATACATAATGGCGCCAACGCAATTGAGAGAATTGAAGGAGCAGTTGAAAGATCTCCTAGAAAAGGGTTTCATTCGTCCAAGTGTGTCGCCTTGGGGCGCACCGGTTCTTTTTGTCAGAAAGAAAGACGGGTCTCTGCGAATGTGTATTGATTATCGGCAGCTCAACAAGGTCACCATAAAAAACAAATACCCATTGCCTCGGATATATGATTTGTTTGACCAATTGCAAGGTGCTAGGTTCTTCTCAACAATTGATTTACGGTCCGGGTATCACCAATTAAAGATCAGGGAGCAGGATATTCCTAA
This sequence comes from Nicotiana undulata, assembly GCA_005239495.1. NCBI lineage: Eukaryota > Viridiplantae > Streptophyta > Magnoliopsida > Solanales > Solanaceae > Nicotiana > Nicotiana undulata. The sequence goes on from ML296620.1 coordinate 47,905, forward strand.
GACCGCCTTCAGGACTCTTTAAAGGCACTTTGAATTCTTGGTAATATCTTTTGGGCTGACCAACTATCACGCCCCAAAACTGAAGGACGAGACCGGTGCCTAACCGAATGATCCCGATCAGGCAGACCTGGTTTGCCTTTCCTACCCAACGCGTTGCCCCGTGTCTACAATATACATTGTTACATATGAATTAGCCAATTTAAGTTCAAAGTACGATTTACAACATAAGTTCATTTCCTCTTTTAACTTTCAAAATTTGATAATCCAAAAACACACACACATATATATATATATATATATATATATATAATACATACAACTTTTCCAATACGGACCACGTTTCGACCGAACACAGCTACTGCCCAAAATACATGTATACAATCCACACAGTGTCTACAGAGTCTCTAAGAGTACTAGGATATTTTCAATAAACCTGCCGGCAATAAGGCCCCGGCTATACCTTTTACAACATAAGCAAAAGAGAGTGATATAGTCCACACACAGCCCCGAGAGGAAATGGGGCTCACCAGAACTGCTGAAGAGATGAAGAGGAGGCACCACTAACGGCGGACAGAGCTACCTGCTATAGAACCACCTACATCCATATAAAAGATGTAGCGTCCCCGACAAAAGGGACGTTAGTACCATTGAATAGTACTAGTACGTATAAACAAACTTCACTCTATTACTTCTCACATATCACCCTTCTTCCTCCTGTTGCGGCGCGCAACCCGATCCCACCGTACAATCACATTTCAAAGCAATAATAACAACCCACAATTCAATCACAAGTATTTTCATCAACAAGAATATAAATTCATTACAACCAACAATCCGTATGAAATCAAAGCCACAATAATCCTTGCCAAACAATGAGTCATATACGAAATTGCCATAGTCATTTAGTTCAATTAAATCAATCCACAACTCCTTTTCATCACTGCCTACACAACCCTTAGCACTTAGATACGTTCACACATTTGGGTTCGTTATCATTCTTTCATACCAACATATTCAAGCATTTAACAAACCTTGCACATGATAGAGTAATCACAATGAAATCACCTTTCACAATCTCATATAGCATGGTGGCATAGCAATCAACTAGGACAATCATAGAATAGAATCTTACGTCTCTACACATTAGAACAACCAATTCACATATAAATAAGCCAGGAATTCATACCGAATGCTCAGACACCAACAAGGCGACTCTACAAAGATTAAAGTGAGCCATACATATCTCGAGTCAAATTTCCCTTTAATTTCTATCGCAATTCACCGAACCGTCTAGCACCGTCAATCTAGTTCATGATGCGACACATTTACCTTCAAATTAGAATTCTTAAATTAATTTGGACATTTTATCAAACACTATGTGATCCCTTAGATTACCTAAACCCTTTTTAGTGGAAAATTGCTCTACCTTACACCCTGTTGCTATATTAGAACAGATCATGAACATGCGTGCAAGGTCTTAGCTTTAACTTCAAGAACCAATTCATGTGTGTTTTATCCTTTTAACCAAAACCTGAGAATTAAAGGGGAAATGGGGCGGGGACATACCTCTTATAGTGAAGAAGATGAAGATTACTCGATAATTTTCGGGCCTGAGTAGAGATGATGGACCAATTTGATGAAGAAGAAGACTTTCTCTCACTAAAACCACTCTCCATTCTCTCTATCTTTGTACAAATACCTGTTAAAATGAAAGGGGTAGGTGTTTTATTAAACTAAGGGTCGGGTTTAAAAATCAGAAATTAGAAGCCCCGAAGCAGGAAATGTGGTCAGGAATGCTATTGCATTCCTGCTATGCGGTCTGCATTCCCGTCGCATAAATGGACCTCAGTTGAGCCAAAAAGGAAAACATGCTGCCCAGGTATGCGACCACTATGCGGTCCGCATACCTGTTATGCGATCGCATAACCTCCTCCGCAAAAAATGGAGGTGCAAGGATGCGATAGCTATGCGGTCCGCATTTCCAAAATGCGATCGCATCTTGGGCCGCATAGCTGTCCTCAAATTGGACAGAAGGCTGTCCAGGTATGCGACCACTATGCGGTCCGCATACCTTATCTGCAATTGCATAGTTGACCGCAGACCAGCGCAATCCTGGAAAATTTTATCTTTTAAGTCCCGGGGGTAGTTTTTACTTCAAAAAGGTCCGTTTTTAAGAATTTCTACAGTTATAACAACATGGGAACCTACCGGGCCTCATTTTTAGACATGATAATTTACGGGTCTTTACATCCTCCCCCACTTAAAATCATTTGTCCTAGAATGAGGATCGGGGAATCATTTTGAAAACACAATATGCTAACCCCCATTTTTCACTAACTCCGATATTTTCTGAAAATTTCGCTAGAGTTTCCTTTGTAATTAGGCCTATCTACCTGTCAGAGAGCCCCCAAAACATATTGTTAACCAATTTCACACATTTTCATTTACTCCAACAACTTGCACATAATTCGGATACCTCATAAAATTGTATATAATTCAACTGCTTCAACATGCTATACATAATTCAGTTAACGCCACAAACTTGCATATCATTCAACTATCATATGAGTTGCACATAATTTAACTATTCCACAATATACACAAAAGTGTCACAAAATTGAGAAGTCACAATAGTAAAGAAAATAGGAGAGTAGAGTGTTCTTGCACAAAATTTGACACAAAGGTGTAATTGCTTAGAGATGGAAGTTCTCACGACCACAACTAGACTTATTCAACCAAATGGGGATATTTCTCTTTCATTTCATTTTCTTCTTCCCACGTGGCCTCCTCGACTTGTTGACTTTGCCATAACACTTTAACACAAGCAATATCTTTGTTCCTCAATCTACGGACTTGCTATCAAGTATAGCAACTGGAACCTCTTCATATGACAATTCTTCCTTAATTTCAACGGTCTCAACTAGCACGATGGCAGATGGATCTCCAATTACCTTCTTAAGCATGGACACATGAAACACTAGATGCACTAACGACATTTCAGGGGGCAATTCCAACCTATACGCTACCTACCCTATCCTTTGAGCGATTCGATATGGCCCGACATACCTCGTGCTCAATTTCCCTTTCTTCCCAAACCGCATCACTCCCTTCATGGGAGACACCTTCAAGGATACCCAATCATCTACTTGGAACTCCAAATCTCTACGACGAACATCCGTATAGGATTTCTAACGACTATGAGCAGTTTTCATGTGATGACCCAAAAGGTCATCCTAGGTAATTCCAGCTAAATCTGTGTTCCGAGGCCTCGAAAGCCTCCGTTAATCTCACATCGATATGCAAGCGCATCCCGGGCAGGTAGTCGGGAAGCTTCCATGTGAAAATTTGTTAAAGATGGGATTTTTCAATTGAATAATTGAATAAAGTTGACTTTGGTCAACATTCTTAGTAAACGGACCCGGACCCGTGATGTGACAGCCCTGGAGGGTCCGTAGGAAAATATGGGACTTGGGCGTATGCCCGGAATCAAATTCCGAGGTCCCAAGCCCGAGAAATAAATTTTTAAAGAAAATTATTTTCAGGAAATAATAAAGGATTGTGAAAATGAGTAATTATGTGAAAGCCGTGTTACCGGGCCCGTATTGCGGTTCCGGAGCCCAGAACAGGTTTATTATATGTTATTTGTCCTATCTGTGGAATTTGGTGTAAAACGGGCTTGATTTGATTGGTTTCGAATCCAAATGAGGAAAAATGGAGTTAATTTACTTGTGGGGTTTCTAAAGAATTTAAAATTTGGCTTGAGAGGTGATTTTCTGTTCTCGAGGTCCGAATGAAATTCCGAGATCGGGAATAGTTCCGTTGTGTCATTTATAACTTATCTGCAAAATTTGAAGTCATTCCGAGTGGTTTAGGCCGGTTCGGCGTGTTGAAGTGAATTATAGAATTTCAAAGTTCTTAAGTTTGATTAACTTGGTTTTGGGGTTTGATTTCGAGTTCCGTTGTTGTTTTTTCATGTTGCAAAAGTTCGAGCGAGTCCGTATCATGAATACAGACTTGTCGGTGCTTTTGGACGGGGTCCCGAGGGGCTCGGGTGTGTTTCGGACCTCCGCGAGCTAAGTTGGAAAAAACCAGAAAATGTGCTATCTGGTTTCCTTCTCTGCGATCGCATAAGGTGGGTTGCGATCGCGGAGAAGGATTTTGCTGGGCTTGTGATTGTTCACTGCGATCGCAGCCTCCTCTTCGCGATCGGAGAGTTCTGGATTCCACACCTTCGAGATTGCAACCCGTTTCTTGCGATCGCATTGAGTCGCGTCTGGGCGGGGTGAGTTTGTTTTTCGCGATCGCAGGACCCCTGCCGCGATCGCAGAGGTCTTGCCAGTAATTCTTCGCGATCGCAGGACCTCTGCCGCGATCGCAGAGGTCTGCTCAGTTGGCCTTCGCGATCGCAGGCCTCTTGTCGCGATCGCAGTGAAGGAATCACTGGGCAGTGTTATTAAATACGGGAATTAGCCTCATTCCACCATTTTCATCTTCCTCCTCAAGATTTTAGAGAGCTTCTCAAAGAACCTTCCTCCATTAAAATTGAGGTAAGTAAATTTCATAGTTTTATTAGTTTCAAACACTAATTCCTAGTTAAATTCACTAATAAATCATCTAAAAATCATAGAATTAGGTAGTAAATTTTAGGGTTCTTGGGGATTTTGGGATTTTTCCATGTTAGGCCATGGATTCTTGCATAAATTACATAACTTTGATCCTTAGACTCCGGGAAATTGATTCCTTCATAAATTTTCAAAAATCCGAACGTGTGGGCCTGGGGTCGAATTTTAGGGTTGTCGGAGGAATAGTAGGAAATGTATAATTTGGCTTGGGAATTGGTTTATGGAGTACTTATTAATGACTATAAATCATTTATGTCTAGATATTCCTGATTTGGAGTTGAATTCGAGAGGAAAGGCTGTGATCGAGGCTTGACCTGCATTTTCTTGGAGC
>ML296621.1:2140-15517 GCA_005239495.1 Nicotiana undulata
CCCCCCCCCCCCCGGCTCACATGCTCGGAACATAAATATATAATTTTCCCTAAGTTTCATGGTCAACTTCGTGTTAAGATCTAATTTTTGTCAAACCCTATGTTTTTCATCTTTCCATGATTTTTATCAATTTTCATGTTGGAATCTACCCATAATCTATGTATTAAGCTCATAATATGTGGACTTACTTACCTCCAAAAGCTAGGTGGAAATATCTCTCAAGAAGCACCAATAATCTCCCATGGAGTGAGAAAAATGGGTGAAAATGGCTTAAGTCTCATATTAAATGAACCTCACTGCCCCAGCGATTTTTACACCTGCGGTGCATCGGCCGCACTTGCGGATCTGCTTTTGCGAAATTGGTTGGGCCGGCTAGGGCCGCATCTGCGGACGGGCTCCCGCTTCTGCATAGAAGAAGAGGCATATGTGAAAACATGGCTATCCATCCATGGATTGCATCTGCGGGCTTGGCTCGCACCTGCGGAGAAGGGCTCGCAGGTGCGGGCACACCAGAACTGGTGCACCAGCAGCCTTGTTGAGTTTTGAACTCAACTTGTGCATCGTCTTAACGGCACCCGGGGCCCCCGAGGCCCCGTCCAACTATACCAACAAGTTTGGAATCATAAAATGGACTCGCTCTAACTCTCGGAACGCCCGAAACATCATTAAAACTAAGAATCGCACCCCAAAACCAATTGAATCAAACTTAAGAACTTCATGTTCTTCAATTTACTTCGAATGCGCCAAAACGTACTTACACTACTCATAATGACACCATATTTTACGTTCAAGTATTAAATGACATTACGGAACTATTCTCGGTCTCAAATTTCCATTTGGACCTCGATATCACCAAAACTGATTCCAAAGCAAATTTAAATAACTTCAAGAACCACTTTTCGATATTAGGTGTCGAAACTCTCCCGGGTCATCCAAAATTCGATCTGAACATACGCCTAGGTCTAAAATCATCATACAAACCTATTGGAATCGTCAAATCCCGATTCTGAGGTTGTTTACTCAAAATGTTGACTGAAGTCAAACTTGGCCTTTTAAGCCAACCTTAAGGAACCAAGTGTTCGAATTTCAACCTGAATCCTTCCTAACCTCGAAATAATCATCTCCGCAAGTCATAAAATAGTAAAGTTATGTATGGGAAGCCTTATTGAGGGGAACAAGGTTCTATAAATTAAAACGACCGGTCGGGTCGTTACAGCGTATACATGCGTGTGCGTTTGAATTCAACAAGTTTTTAGCATCGTTGCCGGGGACTTAGAAATTACCTATTTTCTAGATTAGACATTTATTTTTTTTATCTATTCATTTTTTTGTTTTAGTTTAGTTAGTATTTTTTTGTTTATTTTAGCATGGCATCTTGGATTGAAAATTATTCGAATAATGGTTATTCTTACTTAGATGATCCTTGTCCATATTATGAACCCCACTGGTGGAAAAAATGTCAGAATATTCGCGGGAGCGAGTTATACGCACAATCTCAATCTTTTGAGTGGAATATTTGTAATATGTGTGGTGGTCAAGATGACCAATGGGATGGTTGTCCTATTTTTTTCATCCTTCTCTGAGCCCTTTGTATGATCTTTCTAACAATGTTTGTGAATTTGATTGGGGCATTGAAGTGCATGATATGGAACGTGATGCATATATTAGGGATATTCTGAGGCAAGTAGGATAGAAACATGATTAACTCAAAAAAGATATGAAAAGAATTAGGGCAACAATCACAAGAATGAAGGCCAATATGGAAGAATTGAATGAAGAGAGCGAGTACCAACAAGAGGAAAATTTTGAAAAAGAGGAGATTTTGAGTCAAACTTGGCTGGTAGAACAAGCTGAAAGATTGGAAATATATGAGGCTCAACGTGAGAAAATTACATATGGGATGAAAGACTTAATAGAAGGAAGAGCTGAACTGGGGCAAGAGATTGAAAATTTTGGCACTGATATTCACGACTTGGAAGCTCAATTAAATGCAAAGGTTTTGCATTTGACACCCAAAAAAATAGTTCTGAGTTGTATGAAACTGAAAAGGAGCTTATATGCCAAATTGAGGAGCTAAAAGTGGAGAGACAATCATTCGAGCATATTTTTGTTAAGGATGCCAAGGTTGAGAAGAGTGTTCAAGAGTCATGTGAAGAAGAAGATAATGTTATATTTGAAGACTCTAGTGCATGTGAATATGAAGATGTAAAGAGTAATACAATTCTTGAGTTAGGGCATATTTGTCCACATTCCATACATCTTTCAACATTGTATTTGGATGATGACATGGAAATCGAGCTATCTAAGCCAATGGACGAGGAATGGGGTGCTTATATTCTTGAATTCGTCGTGCCAGAGAGACAAAATTACATACCTCATCCACAGGCCAAGAAGTGTAGGATGTGATATTGGTTGCTTGGCCCACTTAAATTTATCTCCCATAACGGAAAGCTTGAAGACGAATTAGGGGATCAATTCATAAGTTCGAGGTGGAGGCAAAAAGTGGTTCAAGTCGTGCCGCGACGTTAAATCATGCGCTTGTTGGGAGGCAACCCATGTTTACTGTATTCTTTTGTTTTTATTTTTATTATATTATTTTTGTAGTGTCTGTTTTTATTTTGTAGGATTACAAGCATAGGAAGCAAATCCATTGGAAGAGTGCAAAAGCGAGCTAGATGGTGCGAACTAAGTGTGGGGTGCCTACACAAAGGACCATGCCTTAGGGAAGTCTTGGTACCCCGTGAGCTATTATTGCTTCGTCCTTTGTCCTTTCAGGGAGTTTCTTGTCCACCCTTGTTATTTTTACTTTATTTGTGCATTGGGAACACTGCACTCTTTTAAGTGTGGAGTGAAAGAATTCCTTTGGATAATTAGCTTTTTAGTATTTTAGCTTTTTTTTTTGTTTTTGTAGTAGCGTAGTATTTAGTAGCAGTTTTAGTAGCATAACTTTCTTTTTATTTTCTTTAAAAAAAATTAATTAGGAAAATTTGAACTTTTTCCGACGATGGATCTCCTAGACGGTTTTCTTAATGGATTAAAGTCTAACCAAAAAACACATACAAAAAAAATAGAAAATAGAAAAAGTCCAAAATACGTCTTTTAATTTCTTTAGGTAGTAATAATTCCACGTGGTTTTTTCTTGTGCCTCATTTTTCATGGGATGTAGTTTGAATCGGGTAGTTATTTTCTTTTAGAGTTGATTAGGAATTTAGGGAATAAAAGGAGGAAGAATGATAAACTTAGGAGCCCTTGACTTGTTTAATAGTGGCATATTTATGCTTTGGCATGTGTACTATCTTCTCTATGATTTGAAATTATTGATGATGGTACCTTGCTTAGTTGGATAGCATATTTTGTGACGCCTATGTCTCTTTTTCTTGAATTGTGTTCACTTTGTGCTTATGCTTAATATCTTGTGGCTCCGTGAATACTTGCATTAATTTGAGGGTCGGAATGTGATTGTCCTTAGTGAGTCATGTGCCATATGTGGTGAGGTTTTTTTATAGTCCATATTTTTGTGATTGAGTCTAGAACTTGTCCGGTATGTGAGTTGAAACGAAATTTTAGGTGATGCTCGATTTGAAAAATAATTTTAGGCTTTCTTTGATCTTTTTGAGTTTATTGCTTACCATAAATAAAATTTATCCCTAGTTAACCTTTTTGAGCTTATAGAATTTTATTTGGAACCCTATCCCTTTTTTTCTTAATTGACATTGTTTTGATCCCTTTACCTCTTAAAGCACTTTAATTATAAAATGAACGCTAAAAGAAGTAAGAAGGGACTAAGTGTGGGGTGGCTTTTGAGTGGAACTAATAAAAGGAAGAAAGGTGCACTTGTTTTTGTAAAAGAATACGCCACTAATGAAAATTGAAAAAGAAAAAAATAGTTGGAAAAAAAATGTAGATGAATAAATATATTTTTTTATTAGTTGAGTGTAAATGACGATAGTGCTTAAAGAAAATGAAATGTTGTTGGGGGTGATATTGTTTGTGAAGTTGAAGTTGGATTGAGAGAATTTGTGCTTAAAGTTGATTATGTGATGTGTTAAAGTGCTTAGGAGGGTGAACCGCTATTCCTAAATATATCCTACCCATCCCTTAGCCCACATTGCAACCTTGAAAAAGTCCTAATTGATTTTAGATTGAGTGAGTTTACATTTGTAGAGATTTACATTAAGGGAAAGCCTATGGTACAAATTGCATGCATGTGACTTCTTTGTGAGAGTGAGCGATTTTCTTTGATAATATGTGAGTTCTTAAACTATATTTGATCATGAGATTCGTATGTGCTGGTTCAACTTACTCTCTTGTTCTTGTTGTAAGGTCACATGGTTTCACGAGGGATAGATACGTTATTAGACTTCTCTATATGATGTTGAGTATTCAAGCAATGAGTGCATTATGACATTGAGTTGGTTTTTGAGGCTAGGATTGTTATGATCATGTTGTCTTCGTTATTTTTGAGGTATTGCTATGTATTAAGCTCATAATATGTGGACTTACTTATCTCTAAAAGCTAGGTGGAAATCTCTCTCAAGAAGCTCCAATAATCGCCTAAGGAGTGAGAAAAATGGGTGAAATGGCTTAAGTCTCATATTAAATGAACCTCACTGCCCCAGCAATTTTTACACCTGCGGTGCATCGGCCGCACTTGCGGATCTGCTTTTGCGAAATTGGTTGGGCCGGCTAGGGCCGCATCTGCGGACGGGCTCCCACTTCTGCATAGAAGAAGCCGCATATGCGAAAACTTGGCTGTCCATCCATAGATTGTATCTGCGGGCTTGGCTAGCACCTGCGGAGAAGGGCTCACATGTGCGGGCACACCAGAACTGGTGCACCAGCAGCCTTGTTGAGTTTCGAACTCAACTTGTGCATTGTCTTAACGGCACCCGGGGCCCCCGAGGCCCCGTCCAAACATACCAACAAGTTTGGAATCATAAAATGGACTCTCTCAAACTCTGGGAACGCCCGAAACATCATTAAAACTAAGAATCGCACCCCAAAACCAATTTAATCAAACTTAAGAACTTCATGTTCTTCAATTTACTTCGAATGCGCCAAAACGTACTTACACTACTCGTAATGACACCATATTTTACGTGCAAGTATTAAATGACATTACGGAACTATTCTCGATCTCGAATTTCCATTTGGACCTCGATATCACCAAAACCGATTCCAAAGCAAATTTAAATAACTTCAAGAATTTACTTTCGATATTAGGTGTCGAAACGCTCCCGGGTCATCCAAAATTCGATCTGAACATACGCCCAGGTCTATTGGAATCGTCAAATCCCAATTCTGAGGTTGTTTACTCAAAATGTTGACCGAAGTCAAACTTGGCCTATTAAGCCAACCTTAAGGAACCAAGTGTTTCGATTTCAACCTGAATCCTTCCTAACCTCGAACTAATCATCTTCGCAAGCCGTAAAATAGTAAAGGCATGTACGGGAAGCCTTATTGAGGGGATAAAGGCTCTATAAAGTAAAACGACTGGTCGGGTCGTTACAGCGTATACTTGCGTGTGCGTCTGAATTCAACAAGTTTTTGGCGCCGTTGCCGAGGACTTAGAAATTAACTATTTTCTAGATTAGACATTTATTTATTTTTATCTATTCATTTTTTTGTTTTAGTTTAGTTAGTATTTTTTAGTTTATTTTAGCATGGCATCTTGGATTGAAATTATTCGAATAATGGTTATTCTTATTTAGATGATCCTTGTCCATATTATGGACCCCACTGGTGGAAAAAATGTCAGAATATTCGCGGGAGCGAGTTATACGCACAATCTCAATCTTTTGAGTGGAATATTTGTAATATGTGTGGTGGTCAAGATGACCATTGGGATGGTTGTCCTAATTTTTTCATCCTTCTCTGAGCCCTTAGTATGATCTTTCTAACAATGTTTGTGAATTTGATTGGGGCATTGAAGTGCAGGATATGGAACGTGATGCATATATTAGGGATATTCTGAGGCAAGTAGGATAGAAACATGATGAACTCAAAAAAGATATGAAAAGAATTATGGCAGCAATCACAAGAATGAAGGCCAATATGGAAGAATTGAATGAAGAAAGCGAGTACCGACAAGAGGAAAATTTTGAAAAAGAGGAGATTTTGAGTCAAACTTGGCTAGTAGAACAAGCTGAAAGATTGGAAATATATGAGGATCAACGTGAGAAAATTACAGATGGGATGAAAGACTTAATAGAAGGAAGAGCTGAACTGAGGCAAGAGATTGAAAAATTTGGCACTGATATTCACGACTTGGAAGCTCAATTAAATGCAAAGGTTTTGCATTTGACACCCAAAAAAATAGTTCTGAGTTGTATGAAACTAAAAAGGAGCTTATATGCCAAATTGAGGAGCTAAAAGTGGAGAGACAATCATTCGAGCATATTTTTGTTAAGGATGCCAAGGTTGAGAAGAGTGTTCAAGAGTCATGTGAAGAAGAAGATAATGTTATATTTGAAGACTCTAGTGCATGTGAATATGAAGATGTAAAGAGTAATACAATTCTTGAGTTAGGGCATATTTGTCCACATTCCATACATTTTGCAACATTGTATTTGGATGATGACATGGAAATCGAGCTATCTGAGCCAATGGACGAGGAATGGGGTGCTTATATTCTTGAATTCGTCGTGCCAGAGAGACATAATTACAAACCTCATCCACAGGCCAAGAAGTGTAGGATGCGATATTGGTTGCTTGGCCCACTTAAATTTATCTCCCATAACGGAAAGCTTGAACACGAATTAGGGGATCAATTCATAAGTTCGAGGTGGAGGCAAAAAGTGGTTCAAGTCATGCCGCGACGTTAAATCATGCGCTTGTTGGGAGGCAACCCATCTTTACTGTATTCTTTTGTTTTTGTTTTTATTATATGATTTTTGTAGTGTCTGTTTTTATTTTGTAGGATTACAAGCATAGGAAGCAAATCCATTGTAAGAGTGCAAAAGCGAGCTAGATGGTGAGAACTAAGTGTGGGGTGCTCACACAAAGGACCATGCCTTAGGGAAGTCTGGGTACCCCGTGAACTATGATTGCTTCGTCCTTTGTCCTTTCAGGGAGTTTCTTATCCACCCTTGTTATTTTTACTTTATTTGTGCATTGGTAACACTGCACTCTTTTAAGTGTGGAGTGGAAGAATTCCTTTGGATAATTAGCTTTTTAGTATTTTAGCTTCTTATTTTGTTTTTGTAGTAACGTAGTATTTAGTAGCAGTTTTAGTAGCGTAACTTTCTTTTTATTTTCTTAAAAATAAAAAATTAATTAGGAAAATTTGAACTTTTTCCGACGATGGATCTCCTAGACGGTTTTCTTAATGGATTAAAGTCTAACGAAAAAACACACACAAAAAAATTAGAAAATAGAAAAAGTCCAAAATACGTCTTTTAATTTCTTTAGGTAGTAACAATTCCTCGTGGTTTTTCCTTGTGCCTCATTTTTCATGGGATGTAGTTTGAATCGGGTAGTTATTTTCTTTTAGAGTTGATTAGGAATTTAGGGAATAAAAGGAGGAAGAATGATAAACTTAGGCGCCCTTGACTTGTTTAATAGTGACATATTTATGCTTTGGCATGTGTACTATCTTCTCTATGATTTGAAATTATTGATGATGGTACCTTGCTTAGTTGGAAAGCATGTTTTGTGATGCCTATATCTCTTTTTCTTGAATTGTGTTCACTTTGTGCTTATGCTTAATATGTTGTGGCTCCGTGAATACTTGCATTAATTTGAGGGTCGGAATGTGACTGTCCTTAGTGAATCATGTGCCATGTGTGGTGAGGTTTTTTTGTAGTCCATAATTTTGTGATTGAGTCTAGAACTTGTCCGGTATGTGAGTTGAAACGAAATTTTAGGTGATGCTCGATTTGAAAAATAATTTTAGGCTTTCTTTGATCTTTTTGAGTTTATTGCTTACCATAAATAAAATTTATCCCTAGTTAACCCTTTTGAGCTTATAGACTTTTATTTGGAACCCTATCCCTTTTTTCTTAATTGACATTGTTTTGATCTCTTTACCTCTTAAAGCACTTTAATTATAAAATGAACGCTAAAAGAAGTAAGAATGGACGAAGTGTGGGGTGGCTTTTGAGTGGAACCAATAAAAGGAAGAAAGGTGCACTTGTTTTTGTAAAAGAATACGCCACTAATGAAAATTAAAAAAGAAAAAAATAGTTGAAAAAAAATGTAGATGAATAAATATATTGTTTTTATTAGTGGAGTGTAAATGACGATAGTGCTTAAAGAAAATGAAATGTTGTTGGGGTGATATTGTTTGTGAAGTTGAAGTTGGATTGAGAGAATTTGTGCTTAAAGTTGATTATGTGATGTGTTAAAGTACTTAGGAGGGTGAACCGCTATTCCTAAATATATCCTACCCATCCCTTAGCCCACATTGCAACCTTGAAAAAGTCCTAATTGATTTTAGATTGAGTGAGTATACATTTGTAGAGATTTACATTAAGGGAAAGCCTATGGGACAAATTGCATGCATGTGACTTCTTTGTGAGAGTGAGCGATTTTCTTTGATAATATGTGAGTTTTTAAACTATATTTGATAATGAGATTCGTATGTGCTGGTTCAACTTACTCTCTTGTTCTTGTTGTAAGGTCACATGGTTTCACGAGGGATAAATACGTTATTAGATTTCTCTATATGATGTTGAGTATTCAAGCAATGAGTGCATTATGATATTGAGTTGGTTTTTGAGGCTAGGATTGTTATGATCATGTTGTCTTCGTTATTTTTGAGGTATTGCATGAGTAAATGGAAGTGTATGTGAGTACATATGCTAAGTTTAATTATTGCTATCAAACATAGTCATTGGTATAGTGTGCTTCAAAGGTGTTAAGTATGTTAAGTGCTCAAAGACAGTGTAAAGTGTTGGTTGACTCGAGGACAAGCAACGTTTAAGTTTGGGGTAGTGATGTTTGGCTATAATTCCATATTTTTTTTACATTACTTACCTTACATTTTGGTGTTTTAATGTTAAATTGTGTTATATTTATGCTTAATTGAGTTTATTTTATGTGTAAGTACTTTGAAGATGAAATTTAAGAGCAGAGTAAATATTTAATGTGTATTTTATACACTACAAATTTGGGATCATTAATTATGTGATTATGAAGAGCATTAAGTGGAGGAAATTGAAGACGCTTGCAAACATATAAAGAAACAAAATCAAAGAAACAAGAAAAACGGAAAAATTAGGAAACATGATTATAAAAAACAAGTTTCGGTATAAGTTCACTAAAGCGACGCATGCCGCGTCGTCATGTGCGGCGCGGCAATGCAAATTATGCCCATTTTTTATGGTGGTTGACTTTGCACGCTCTCTGATAAAGTCCATTATTGCCCCGCGTGGTGTATCGCCCTATGCGGCGCGCCTGTGTATTTTTTATAGAGTATTTTTCCTATTTCGCGCGGGAGAAGGTGGTTTCATTTGGGTCTGACCCTACTTGCTATAAATACATGTACAAACGACTTTTGACGAACTTTTGAAAAGGGAGAGCACAAAGCCGCCGTGGAGGCCGGGTTTCATCTTTTCTTCCACCAAACTTAGTATTTTTTTTGTTTCTTTGTATGAATTGTTGTTTTGCTACCACGTCTATGTGGAGCTAAACTTCACGTTCTAGGGTTGTGGTTCTTTCATGACTATTGTTATTCAGATATTGATTTTGCTTCCTTTATTTATCATAGTGGTTTATTTATTCAATCTTGCGCTAAATTATTTGATTGCTTGAGCACCAATTGAATATTATCTACGAATCTAGAATTGAACTCGAAAGTGGGACTTCTAGATTCCATATAGGATTGAGTAGAACAAGTTCTTGAACATGGGTATCGGGGAATGGATTCGCGGTTAGGATATACATATACCTAATTGTATTGCTTGGTTGATTTACAGGAATTATAGATATGTTCTTTTTAGTTCTAATTCCATAGACATATAGAAGTTAGTTTAGTTTGAATAGGAAAGTAAGAACTCGACAGATTCTTATGATCAATAATAACCATGTTAACCAATAAACAAGATAAATTAGTTAATCAATTCAATTGAAGAATACAATAGGAATGTTAGATAGCCCAAATCCCTAGATCGTTTTTATTACATTGATAATATAAAAATCTGCTCTTCCTCTATTTAAAGTTCATTAGTTATTTTTTTAGTTTAATTTCTTTAGCATCACCTACTTTTGGGTTTAATCCTTGTTTAGATAATACGATGGTGTAATTTAGTTAATATTTAATCACAAGTCCTTGTGGGTTCGACATCCGACTTTTAGTCACTTTATTACTTGACGACTACGTATACTTGCATGTGCGTTTGGCTTCAACAAAAGTCTTGTTTTCAATGGCCCACAGTGTATCAAGAACCGAACAACCCACTGTCACAACCCAAAATCTATAGGTCGTGATGGCGCCGGACACCACTGTCAGGCAAGCCACCCCTCAATAAGTTGATATACTTCCCCGTTTATCATTTTCGAAATCATTACCTTTTTCTGCGTTTCATAATCAGAATGAATAAATTTTCGTGAATTAAACACGACAGGAAATCAATTTAGTTTAATAAGATAAATCTCATCACATCCCCAGAACCCGGTGACACAAGTACATTAGCAACTTCTATGAATTTAAACAATTATACAACGCTTGTTCGAGGAACAAATTGGACAAAGGCAATAAAGATAAAATGTAAATACATAGAAGGGAGACTCTGTCAGCTACGGAACGCCTCCAGATGAATGCATCCCGTATAAGTCTACAAATCAATCACTGTACTAAAAATGTACATGTGTAACAAAATGCACAAAAAGTGTAGTATGGGTACATATACATATATGTACCCAGTGTGTAACGATCCGACTGGTCGTTTTGAGATCCAGCGTGTCGTTTAGTAGTTGGGAGTCATTAAAAGCTTCATTTCAGGTATATTGACTTGTGCATATGGTCAGAATTGCAATTCAGGAAGATCGGAGTTGAATTTAAAGGAAGATTCTCATTTTAGAAGTCTTAAGTTGAAGAAATCGAGAAAGGATGGGATTTTGAGTAAACGACCTTGGAATCAGGATCCGAAGATTCCAGCAGGTTCGTATGATGATTTAGACTTAGGCGTATGTCCGGAACGGGTTTTGGATAACCCGAGAACAGTTCAGCGCATATTGTGGAAAGTCAGTATTTTAAGGAAATTTCCTAAGTTTGACTTGCAATACATTTTAATGATATTGAGGTCCGTTTGGGATTCTGAGTTTGGGAATAGCTCCGTATGGTGATTCTAGAGTTGGGAGCGCGATCGGAAGTGAATTCAGATATCCGGAAGTCAATTTAAGGTCATTTGGCTAAAGATAGAAAACGGAAGGTTTTTGAAGAATTCGACCGGAAATGGAAATTTTGATATCGGGGTCGGAATGCGATTCCAGAAGTTGGAGCAGGTCCGTAATGTCGAATATAACTTGTCTGCAAAATTTGAGGTCAATCGGACGTGGTTTGAAAAGTTTCGGCCTCAAATGTGGAAGTTGGAAATATCAAAGTTCATAAAGTTGAATTCGTGCGCGATCGTGTTTTCGGCGTTTCTTGATGTGATTTGAGGCCTCGAGTAAGTCCGTGATATGTTTCCAGACTTGTTGGTACATTCGGACAAGGTCCCGAGGGGCTCGGGTGTATTTCGAGGTGGTTTCGGGTCATTTCGGAGTATATTGTTGTTGCTGTTTCTGGTGTTTCTAGTAATGCTATGCGATTGCAGCCTTAGCTATGCGATCGCGGAGAGGAAATTGAGGGGCAAGGTTTTTGGCCTATGCGATCGCGGGTGTTGGTGTGAGATCGCGGAGAAGGGCTGGGCAGACTAGTGCTATCGCAAGGAGGAAGGTGCGATCGCGGAGAAGGAATTTTGGTGGGAGCTGGAAATGGCATGTGCGATCGCGGGTATGCTTGTGCGATCGCGGAGGAGTGATCTGGGTGGCCTATGCGATCGCAGACGACTTCATGCGATCGCATAGAAGGGCAGAACTGGACAGTGTTGATTAAAACGGGATTTTGGCATTTCTCTCTCATTTTTCAAAGCCATGGGCGATTTTTGGAGAGCTTCAAGAGAGGATTTTCGTCATCTATGTTAAGGTAAGTTACTCCTACTCATTTNTCGCAGACGACTTCATGCGATCGCATAGAAGGGCAGAACTGGACAGTGTTGATTAAAACGGGATTTTGGCATTTCTCTCTCATTTTTCAAAGCTATGGGCGATTTTTGGAGAGCTTCAAGAGAGGATTTTCGTCATCTATGTTAAGGTAAGTTACTCCAACTCATTTAAAATTAGATACAAGATTATTAGATGGATTAGAACACGAAAATTAGGGAAAATTTGAGGAAAATTTGGAAGAAACCTAGAATTTGGAATTTTGGATTTTAGCCACGAACTAAGCATGAATAATTGAGTAAAATGTGTAATTGAATTAGTAAAGCTTCGGGTAAAGATTTTCTTCAAGAAATTTCAAAGTCCGGGCACGTGGGCCTGAGGGCATTTTGGTCATTGCATTGAGTCGGGCTGAGGAACCTTGTAATTAGAATTAGTTATGATCTATTGAGTATATTTTCATTGAATTATCGTTATTTGGATAGTTTGGGAGTGTGCGCATCCATTTTTAGTCGTCGTAGAGGCTTGGAAGTCGGTGATGAATCTTCGGAGCGAGGTGAGTCTCCTTTCTAACCTCGTAAGAGGGAAATTGTCCCTCTAGGTAACCTTGTTTGCTATGTGATCTTGTTTGGGGGCTACGTACGCACCGAGTGACGAGAGTCCGTACGTAGTGGCTATTACTGCTTCGTCCGGGTAGTTAGGACACAACATGTTCATTGTTTTTCCCTGTTGTAGCATAGATATGACTTATATACTTGTGTGATTGGTATTGTTGTCTTTAAACATTGTGATACTTGGCTTGATTTCAGTGTGATAAGAGAATCACGGGATGGGATCAGGTCGTACGCCACGGCAGAGTGATGATTGATTATATTATGGGATCGGGTCGTACGCCACGGCAGAGTGATGATAGAGTATATTATAGGGTCGGGTTGTACGCCACGGCGAAGACTACAGGGTGGGATCGGGCCGTACGCCACGGCGGAGATTGAGACTACAGGGTGGGATCGGTTTGTACACCACGGCGGATATTGAGACTACAGGGTGGGATTGGGCCGTACGCCACAGCGAAGATTTACAGGATGTGATTGGTCTGTACGCCACGGCTGAGCGATGTGAGTGAGTACCATATGGGAGCGGGCCTTACGCCACGGCGGATACCAAACTTGTTTGATTTGAGATTGTTATTTGTTGCCGGATATTGATGTACTTGATTATTTGTTTTACTTGCCTACA
>ML296624.1:8200-20933 GCA_005239495.1 Nicotiana undulata
TTTACATAAAATTTATTTTGTGTTTCTAACACCGTGTCTGTTTTCTTCTTATTTACAGCAACTATGAATGTTGTCGAGAATGTCTCCGACATTCGCAGTTGGGTAGAGAGAATGTTGACTGCTGCTCCTGCCGAGGAAAGATCCTAGAAGTACTTTTCGACAAAGTATAAGTGGATTGTCAAGACCCATGGTAAGTAGAGTTTTTCTCACTCCCTTCCTTGCTTTAGTTTTTTTTTTATTAACTCTTTTCTTTTTTCTGATAGGGTTTTCTACCCGTGGGGCATCTTCATCACTTCTGAGGATGTCCTTGTCTCATGCCCAGAGTATTCTGACAAGTGCTTCAAAAAGGAAAGCCCAAGATCCCCGCTCTGGATGGGGTGATGAGGGTGAAGAAGAGGGTGCTTTAATGCACCGGTTGAGAAGAAGGCGGGTAGTTTCGGATGACGAGTTTACTCCCGCTCCTCTTTCTTCCGTGTTGGCTACTAGGCCTTCTTCTTCTCGTGATCAATCTCAGTCTCCAGCTCGAGATCTTGCCGAGCGTCTGTTTCAGGAAGGGTTTGACATGGACCCTGATGATATTCCCTTAGCTACTGTTTACCCACGTTTTGCTGCTATTTCTGCTCCTCCGGTTACTGTTGCTGCTCCTCCTTCAATTCCTATTATCTCCTCAGTTTCCCTTCCGTCCGTCTCTGTTGAAGCACCTGTGGCTTTTCTGGCTTCCGGCCCCTTTGTCTCTTCTGTTGCTCCTTCTGTCCCTGCTTCCGTGCCTTCTATTATAGAAGAAGGGTCTTCCAGTAGGGAGATGAGAAGGGTCATGATTGAGGTTCCAGCTGGTGGAAGCCTCTTTAAGAAGATTAGCACCGGTGATCCGGAAATGTGGCTCAGGCCTTTGATTGGCCCTGAAGAAAGAGCCAAGCTTTACAGCCATGCATCTCTTACTTGGGCTAATGAAGTGGTGCATAATTCCTTAAAGGTATGTATATATTTTTTTAAAAGACCTTTTGCACATTTCTTAATTGACAATTTTAACACTTTTGATTGTTTTACTATTTTTGCAGACGCACCTTATTGGTTTGGAGCTTATGAAGAGAATCTCCAATTATGAGAAAGAGTTGCAAGTGCTGCGTGGGCTTGATGATAATAAAGCACAATATGAAAGCCTTCAAATAGAGATGGAAGCTCTGAAATAAGAGAGAGATACCTTAAAGGAGCAACTGAAGATTGTCAAAGGAGAGCTAGCGGTGGAGAAATCTTCTTTTAGCCAAGTCAATAAAGATAAAGATGCTCTTGAATCTTCATTTGCTGAGCAGCTGTCAAAAGCCACGGAAGAGATCCGGTACTTGAAGGACTTGTTGGGGCAAAAAGAAGAGTATTCTGGAGAATTAGTACGTAATCTTTCCCAAGCCCAAGAAGATCTTTGTGGAGCCTTGACGAAGGTCCAAAATCTGGAGGAGTCAGTCGCACCTTTGAAGGTTGCCCTTGAAGCTGCTGAAGTTGAAAATGACAACTTGAAGACTGAACTTCAAGTATGGTCGAGAGACTATAATGAACTTGAAGAGTCAACAACTGTTGAAGTGAGTTGGGCATATATGAATGCTCGCCACGACACACTGATGGAGATGAGTCAAGTAGGCTTCGATCTTGATGCTGAGATTGCAAAGTCTAAAGAAGCCATAGATAAGACTCAGCAAGGTCTTGATCTCTCTCCAGCTGATGAAGCAGCGGACAATCCTCCAGAAGAAGAAACTAGCTCCCCTCCTTCTCCTCAAGAATGAAGACTTTTTAGTCCCCCCCCTTTTTTTTATTGGATTGGTGTAATTACTCCCAGCTCCATCGGGAGTAAGTTTGAAATTTCTAAAGTCCCCAACTGACAACTTAGGGGCATCTAAAAAAATATACATTTTTATGCGGCTAAGTACTTAGTTTAGTACTTAGTTCTTTTACTTAGCTGCTTTTATATTAATACAATGCTTTCTTTTGAGACTTTTGTGAATTTTGAGCCTTACTCTTTACTCAAGTCTGTCGCTTTTGCTGCGGTTTTTGTTCGTACCTTTTGGCTTTCTTTGCATAAAGATACGTGCTTTACTTTGAACCCTTTTATGATGGGTGTAGTATAAGCTTTAGCCTTTGTATATGAAAGGCTTTGTTTGTGAATTAGGGCCCTTTTAATTAATGTTTTAATGAAGAAGATGTCTCAACTTC
Source organism: Nicotiana undulata (assembly GCA_005239495.1). Classification (NCBI taxonomy): domain Eukaryota; kingdom Viridiplantae; phylum Streptophyta; class Magnoliopsida; order Solanales; family Solanaceae; genus Nicotiana; species Nicotiana undulata. Next base: position 10,403 of record ML296624.1, read on the forward strand.
ATTGAAAATGCAATAGAGTAATAGGAATTTTCCACATGTTTTAAGAATGTTTTTGTGAGAGGTTTTTGCTTGAACTTTCACAATATTTTACATGTGTTATGTTTGTCATCTAGAACTCATGTTGCAACAGTTTTGTTTTAACAGATTTAATAATCACTGTATTTCATAACTGTTTTTAGTAGATAACAGTTTTTTTCGAGTTAATATAAGGAAGTAACTGTTTTTCATTAGTAACAGTTTTCGTAAGTATTGGTTTTTTTTTTCCATGACTATTTTATTTGCAACAGTTGTAAGTACGAGAGAAATGCATTGTAATATGTAACTGTTTTTAGATGTAACAATTTTGACAATATATACAAGGGTTTTGATCTTTCATCCGTAACTGTTTTTACTTGAATAACAATTTTCTATTTGAGTACAAAGATTTCGTAATTGTTTTGNATTCTAGCCTGAACATGGTTCGAGGGTTTTTAGAGTAGGCTTATGCAATTCTTGTGCCGGAGTCTTCATTTCTTTTGCTCGTGTCACTTGACTTGTTGGGTGAATGGATAGGCTCGAGCATTCTGACTTCTGGTAGTCTTTGCTTTTTTTTTGGCCTTCCATATTATATAGTCCCCCAAGTGTTTGAGCGTTGAAGAATGAGATCTCGAGCACTTGATTATTTCTTCCTTGTGGTCCTTTCCCTGAAAAAGGAAAACATTCCGGACTCGAAGGTATATACCTTTTTTAGATGATGACTGCTTAACCCTTTAAAATATCCATCAGAAAGTGTAACCCTAGACCAGGAATTATGTTATTTCCTCGCGTCTTTGCAGGTCTAATGTCATCATCTGGTGACGGTTAGCTTTTTGCCTATCATCTAAAAAAGTTAGTAAAGTTTTAAATATTCAAAGATAAAATCTAACATGGGGTACCTGACAGTGGGTACTTCTTTTCCTCAGAAATAGTATTTCTTCAGGTGGATGGCATTCCAACTTGTTGGTAAAATCCTGACGTCCATGGCTTCCAACTCGTACGCACCTTTGCCTGCTATGCCTCAGATCTTATAGGGACCTTCCCAATTTGGATTTAGTTTACCAGCTCCTGCTTCCTTTGTTGACTGGAAGACCTTTTTAAGTACAAAGTCCCCAATTTTGAAATACCTGAGGTGAGCTTTGCGGTTGTAGTATCGTTCTATGATTTGCTTTTGAGCTGCCATCCGTATTAAGGCTGCATCTCTTCGCAACTCGAGCAGGTTTAGATTGGTTTGGAGTTCAACATCATTCGTTTGTTCCATAGTTGTCGTTACTCTAAGACTTGGTTCGCCAATTTCCACAGGTATTAATGCTTCAGAGCCATAAACGAGTGCGAAAGGACTTTCTCCCGTAACTGTTTTTGATGTAGTTCTGTATGCCCATAGTACCGCTGGTAATTCGTCGGGACAATTGCCTTTGGTTCTGTCTAACCATTTCTTTATATTATTGATGATGATTTTATTCGTGGATTCTGCTTGTCCATTAGCTACGGGATGATATGGTGTTGATGTGATCCGTTTGATTTTCCAGCTGTCGAAGAATTCTGTGATTTGAGAGCCTATAAATTGTGGGCCATTGTCACACACGATCTCCTTTGGAATTCCAAACCGGCATATTATATTTCTCCATAAGAAACTCTTAACCTCCTTTTCCCGCACCTGTTTGAATGCTTCTGCTTCTACCCATTTTGTGAAATAATCAGTAAGTACAAGTAGGAACCGTACCTGACCTTTAGCTGGGGGAAGAGGTCCTACTATGTCCATTCCCCATTTCATGAAGGGCCATGGTGATATAATAGAATGTAACAATTCGGCTGGCTGATGCGTTTTATTAGCGAACCGCTGACATTTATCACATTTTGATATGAAATTTTCCGCGTCTTCTTCCATTTTGGGCCAGTAATATCCTGCTCTGATTAAGGTTTTTACCAAAGATCTTGCACCTGCGTGATTTCGACAGTGGCCCTCATGGACTTCTTTTATTACAAATTCTGTCTGGTTAGGTCCGAGGCACTTAGCTAGGGGTCCTCCAAACGTTTTGCGATACAAGGTGCTGTGAACTAAACAATATCTCGCTGCTTTGCGGCAGAGCGCTTGAGCTGCTTTTTTTTAATCTTCAGGCACGGTACCATTCTGCAGAAAGTTAAGAATTTCGTTTCTCCAATCCCAAGTTAGATTATTGAAAGATACCTCATTCTTGCTGTGATCGACTGTCGAATGGAAGAGGTGTACGACGAAAATGTTGTCTTTATTGGTTACGTCCGTAACTGTTGCGAGGTTGGCCAATGCATCTGCCTCAGCATTTTCCTCTCTAGGTATTTGTGTTATTTCCCACATTTTGAACTGTCTCATAAGTTCTCGTGCCTTTTCTAAGTACTGTTGCATTCTAGTTTCTCGAGCGATGTAAGTCCCCTGTATTTGATTTACCACCAGTTGGGAATCGCTGTTGATTTTGATTTGTTCGATTGACAACTCTCGTGCCAATTCTAAACCTGCAATAACAGCCTTGTACTCTACTTCATTGTTGGTTATTGGATAGCATTTGATTGCTTGTCGTATCTTGTCATCCGTGGGTGATATTAGGACAATACCTAATCCTTCTCCTTTTATATTAGATGTGCCATCCGTAAATAAGGTCCACTGACCTGGGTTTATACCATTGAAAAGTTGCAATTCCTTTTCTACTTCGGGAATAATGTTACTGCTAAAGTCAGCTACAAAGTCGGCCAATATTTGTGACTTAATTGCAGTTCTAGGTTGATATGTTATATCATGTTCACTTAATTCTATGGCCCATTTGGCTAATCTTCCTGACAGTTCTTGTTTATGCAAAATATTCCTTAAAGGATATGAAGTTACGACAGTAATTTGATGACATTGAAAATAAGGACGCAATTTTCTTGATGCCATTATTAATGCTAAAGCTAAATTTTTTAGATGTGGATATCTAGTCTCTGCATCTAGTAAAATTTTGCTTACGTAATAAATGGGAGATTGTTTACCTCTTTCTTCTCTTACTAGTACTGCACTTACGACAATTTCTGAGACAGCCAGGTAGATGTATAATCTTTCTCCTTCTTTTGGCTTTGATAGCAATGGTGGTTTTGACAAGTATACCTTCAAGTCTTTTAAAGTCTGTTGACATTCTTCAGTCCATTCGAACTGATTTTGCTTTTTAAGAGCTGTAAAGAATTTAAAGCTTGTTCGGAATATTTAGAAATAAATCTCCCTAGAGCTGCTATTCTTCATGTCAATTTTTGGACTTCTTTTTTATTTCTCAAGATTTCAGGTATTTCTTCTGTAGCTTTTATCTGTGCTGGATTTACCTCTATTCCCCTGTTAGACACAAGGAATCCCAAAAACTTACCTGATTGTACTCCGAAGGCACATTTTTCTGTGTTGAGTTTCATATTGTACATGCGTAAAATGTCAAAAGTGATAGAGAGATGTTGTAGATGATCTACAGCTTGTATTGACTTTACAAGCATATCATCGATGTAAACCTCCATTGTTTTACCCAAATGTTCTTGGAATATTTTTTCCACTAATCTTTGATAAGTGGCACCTGCATTTTTTTAGCCCAAAGGGCATAACATTATAACAATAGGTTCCCCAGTTAGTAATGAAGGAAGCCTTTTCTTCATCCAAGGGGTCCATTTTGATTTGGTTATAACCAGAATATGCATCTAAAAAGCTTAACAATTCATGACCCGCGGTTGCATCGATCATTTGATCTATATGTGGCAAGGGAAATGAATCTTTAGGACATGCTTTATTTAAATCAGTATAATCGACACATACCCGCCATTTGCCGTTCTTTTTGGGTACTACTACGGTGTTAGCTAGCCAGTCAGGATACTTTACCTCTCGTATCGACCCTATATTTAAAAGCTTTTGAATTTCTTCATCGATCACTTGATTCTTGAAAGATCCTTGTTTTCGTTTCTTTTGTTTAACATGTACAAACGATGGATCTTCATTTAACTTGTGAGTCATCACTTCTGGTGGGATACCTATCATATCCGAATGGGACCATGCAAAACAATCCTCATTAGCCTTTAAATAATTGACAAACGTACCTTTTTGTTCTGGAGTTAATCTTTCTAACAATTTTACGCCAATGTAAAGTTTCCTTTCGGGCTTTTGTTCTGAGATGGGAACAACCTCGAGTTCTTCAGCAGTTGTTTTGATATGTTCTTCTTCTTCTGATTCATGAATGAAATCTGGTCTGGAGTCTATGTCCGCATGTTCTGGCTCATTCTTGATGATTACAAGATTTGTTTTGCCATTATCCTCTTCCGTACCTATTAGAATATCTATTTCTTTGGTACGTAGCTGATCAGAAGTTTGTTTCATACCTGTTGGTTGATGAGCCTCTGTTTGACAATTCGTTGTTTCTTCCGCATCTTTTTTATTGTTAAGAGTTATTGAATTAATATTCCTCGAGGTTTGCTGATCACCCCTGATCTGCCTTATTCCCCATTTGGAAGGGAATTTTATTACTTGATGTAAAGTAGATGGGACTGCTTTCATATCATGAATCCATGGTCTTCCCAGGATGACGTTGTAAGCCATTTCTGTGTTAATGACTTGGAATTTTGCATTTTTGATGACTCCTTCAGCGTAAGTGTTGAGTTCGATCTCACCTTTAGTTATCACTGTTGAATTGTCGAACCCAGATATGGCTCGAACCTTTGGAATCATTGTGTTTTCTACTAGCATTTCTTCCATGACTTTCATCAAAATAATATTGACTGAACTGCCTGGATCAATCAACACCCTTTTAACGTTAGTGTCATGAATGAGTAAGGATATTACCAGCGCGTCATTGTGTGGAAGTATTAATCCACCAAAGTCTGCGTCGTCAAAAGATATTTGTTCTTCTCTCATTTCTTCTTGAACCCGATTTCCGTGGGTGTTCGTAACTTTTGAGGTTAGCTGGCAGATTATCCCGTTTACTTCTTCTCCTCCATATATGACATTAACAGTCCGTTTTGGGGAGGGTGGTTTCGGTGGCTCATGCATGTTCTTCATATATGCCTGTTTACCTTTATCACTAAACAAGTCTGTTAAATAGCCCTGTTTTAATAGATGTTCTACTTCACCTTGTAAATATCTACAATCTGCCGTTCTATGGCCGTGATCATTGTGGAATTCACACCATTGATCGAGGTTCCTCCTGTTAGGATTAGAACGCATTTCTTTCGGCCATTTAACTTTGTCTCCCATACTTCTTAGTATTGAGACGAGCTCAGTGCTGCTTACATTAAAGTTATGGTGTCCAATTCGGGTAATATCCCGGAATTGTTCATCTCGATCTCTCCTGGATCTAGATGAGGATGAGTTTGTATCTCTTCCTGAAGGTTTTGTATTTTCGAACCTGGGACGTAGGTCACGTCTCGAGGGTCCTAAGTAAGGATCATACCTGTTTTTACCTGACTTTTTCTCTGATTCTAGGCGCCTTGTTCTGTGATATTCTTCATCTTTTGATCGTGTGATTATATCCTCTTCAATCCTTAATTTAGTACTGTACCTGTTGTATACGTCATTCCATGTCGTGGCTGGGAATTCTCTTAGACTTTCTTTAAGTCGTCTCGTGGCTTCTGAACTTTTCTCGTTCAAGTTGCTTGTGAATGCCATAGCTGCCCAGTTGTCAGGCACCCTTGGTAGTTGCATTCTTTCCCTTTGAAACCTGTCTACAATGTCACGGAGCAATTCCTTGTCTCCTTGCTTTATCTTGAATATATCTTACATTCGTTTTTCAACTTTTTGTGCACCAGAATGTGCTTTTATAAACGAATCTGCAAGTTCAGCAAAAGAATTTATAGAGTTTCCAGGGAGAAGAGAATACCAGGTAAAGGCTCCTTTCGTGAGTGTTTCTCCGAATTTTTTGACAATAACTGATTCTATTTTCTCTTTTGTTAAATCATTGCCTTTTACTCCAGTAGTGAAAGCAGTCACGTGATCACGTGGGTCGGTTGTTCCATCGTATTTGGGGACATCAGGCATTCTAAACTTCTTTGGTATAAGTAAGGGGGCTGCACTTGGCTTCCAAGGTTGTTGAGAATACCTATCCACGTCAATTCCTTTGTTAATAGGCGGAACTCCAGGGATTTGCTCGATGCGATCGTTTTGTTCTTTCATCTGCTTCTGCATGGTTAATAACAAATTTTGTAATTATGAATTACTAGTCGTACCTGGTCGTGTTTCAGGAAGTGTATTAGAGTTTCATTCCTGGTTGAATTTGTTAACCCCGCTTGCAAATCTTCAACTAGAAATTGTATTATTCAGAGGCAGTGTTGGTGGAACTAGAGGTACTTGTGGTAATCCTCTTGCAAATTCTCGCAAAGCCTATCCCACGTATTCAGCAATCATTTGCCTTATTTGATCTGATTCCACCGGTTGTTCATTATTGTTACGATTGTCAGCTCTTTCAGGAGATGGTTCTCTCGAAGCTCGTGGAGTTCCTCGAGGAGGAGTTGAAGCTGGGGTTTCACTTCTTTGCTGGTTGTTATCGTCATTATTGCTGACGTTGTTGTTGTTGAAATTCGACATGATTTTAAGGATATCGATTGGTAGCGAAAACGATGATTATCAGATTCCCGGTAACGGAACCAATTTGTTTAACCAAAAAATAAGATCTTTTGACTAAAGCTTAATTTAGGATAAACTCGGGTTACTGATAATCGAAGTAGTAAAATAAAGAATAAAGTAGCAATAATTTCGAGAGCAATATACAAAGAATAAAATAGCTTAGTATCCCAGAAATCAGCTAATCCTGTTTGTTACATTTTTATCCCTTTTATAAGGATGATCTCCTAGTACAACGTTTGTATTTCTGTCATGATAGCCTATTTAATGCTTAATTATTACATTTATGAGGCGTTACAANTCTAATCTTCGAATCGGCCCATTATTGCGTCCAGATTCATTGTGACCGTGTCTCTTCTTCTTTGATGATCTTTCCGCGACTAATTCCTTGTATTGACCACACCTTTTTATCCCGTGTCCACGTGTGATATTTTATTTGGTCCACCTGGCTGGCTGAGTCATCCAAAATTTGTACACGTATGAGGCTATATTTTTTACCAATACACCGAGGCCGGGGCAGGGCTCAGCCTAGAGCAGCAGCCCTAGTGGAGCACCCTCAGGTTGAGTCTGACGAGGAGGTCCCAGTTCCGGTAGTCCCAGTTGGACCAGTGCAGGTCCCAGAGGGGTTCATAGCTACCCCAGTGCTTCAGGACGCTCTAGTCCGCTTGGTAGGACTTATGGAGAGTGTGGCTCATGCCGGTCTTCTCCCTAATGCACCAGCTGGATCTTAGGCTGGGGGAGGGACCCAGACTCCTATTATTCATACCCCAGAGCAGGTTGCCACTCAGTTTCAGACTCCAGCACCTCAGACAGTTTGAGTAGCTGAGCCGGGTATTGTGGCACCGGCAGCTGAGGGTGCAGCTATGTCAGCAGATGCTTTATGGAGACTGGACCGATTCACCAAGTTATTCACTACTACTTTTACTAGTGCACCGTCAGAGGATCCACATGATTATTTGGACAGCTTCCACGAGGTTCTTCGGAACATGGGCATAGTGGAGTCCAATGGAGTTGACTTCACTACTTTTCGACTATCTGGCGCAGCCAAGACTTGGTGGAGGGACTACTGCTTAGCCAGGCCAGTTGGGTATGCATCTTTGACTTGGGCTCAGTTCACAGAGGTATTATTGGGGAAGTTCCTTCCCATTACTCAACGAGAGGATCTTAGGAGGCATTTTGAGCTCCTTCAGCAGGGATCTATGTCTGTTACTCAGTACGAGACCATGTTCATCGCTCTAGCCAAGCATGCATTGATGATACTCCCCACTGATCGGGAAAGAGTTCGGAGGTTCATTGAGGGATTGGCCAAGCTTATACGACTCCATATGGCCAGGGAGTCAAGTACTGATATTTCATTCCAGGATGTGGCCGATGTGGCCAGGAGGATTGAGATGATTTTGTCACAGGGAGGTGGTCAGGGGGCTGACAAGAGTCCCCGTCATTTTTGTAGATTCGGTGGAGCCTCATCTGGAGGCACGGATTCTTTCAGTATGGGTCATTCACCCCGACCATTTCAATCAGCACTTCAGGTATCTCCTCGTGCACCGCCAGTTCATGTTAGTGCACCACCAACATCTATCAGTGCACAGCCGCTTCAGAGTTACCGGGGTAGTTATCAGGGTCGTCAGGGCCAGTTTCCGAGTCATCAGCCACAGCAGCAGAGATCTTGTTATACTCTTGGTATGCCGGGGCACCTTGCCAGATCTTTCCCTCGAGCTTCGAGTGGACCCCAGTATCAGGGTTCCCGTGCCTTGGATCCCGCAACAGGTGCAGCCTTACCCCCTCAGCTAGCTAGGGGTGGTGGTCGAGGTGCCAGAGGTGGTGGTCAGGTTCATAGAGGTGGAGCACAGGCCGCGAGGGATAGAGGCCAGGTTGCAGCAGGTAGACCCAGGGATGTTCAGATTGGAGGGGCTCAGCCCCGGTGTTATGCTTTTCCTGCTCGTCCTGATGCTGAGGCTTCTGATGCAGTTATTACAGGTACAATTTCAGTTTGTAGTCGAGAGGCTTCGGTGTTATTTGATCCGGGTTCTACATTCTCCTATGTGTCTTCATATTTTGCCCCTTATTTGAGTATGCCTCGTGATTCCTTGAGTACTGCTGTACATATGTCTATACCGGTGGGTGATTCTATAGTGGTAGATCGAGTCTACCGTGCTTGCGTAGTAGTTATTAGTGGTCTGGAGACTCAAGTTGATCTTTTTCTTCTCGATATGGTTGACTTTGATGTTATATTGGGGATGGACTGGTTATCCCCCTATTATGCTATTCTGGACTGTCATGCCAANCTATAGAGTCCGTGCCCGTGGTTTGTGAGTTTCCGGAGGTATTCCCTGCTGACCTGCCATATATGCCACCCGACAGGGATATTGACTTTTGTATTGAGTTAGATGAGGGCACTCAGCCCATTTCTACTCCCCCGTATCGTATGGCTCCTCCAGAGTTGAAGAAATTAAAGGAACAATTATTGGATTTGTTGGATAAGGGCTTCATTAGGCCTAGTGTTTCTCCTTGGGGTGCTCCAGTATTGTTCGTGAAGAAGAAAGATGCCTCAATGAAAATGTGTATTGACTACCGACAGTTAAATAAGGTTACTATTAAGAACAAGTATCCTTTGCCGAGGATTGATGACTTATCTGATCAGCTTCAGGGTGCTACGGTGTTCTCTAAGATAGACTTGAGATCTGGTTATCATCAGCTGAGGATCAGGGCGTCTGATGTGCCCAAGACGGCTTTTCGCACTCGTTATGGGCATTATGTTTTTGGTCATGTCTTTTGGGTTGACCAATGCCCCCGCTGCTTTCATGGAGTTGATGAATCGGGTATTCAGGCCTTATTTGGACTCGTTCATTATTGTTTTCATTGATGATATTTTGATATACTCTCGCACCCGAGAGGAGCATGAGCAACACCTTAGAGTTGTTCTCCAGACTCTGAGAGATCGGCAGTTGTATGCCAAGTTTTCTAAGTATGAGTTCTGGTTGAGTTCTGTGGCCTTCTTGGGCCACGTGGTATCGGCAGAGGGCATTCAGGTAGATCCGAAGAAAGTTTCAGCAGTTAGAGATTGGCCTAGGCCTACTTCAGCCACAGAGATTTGGAGCTTCTTGGGCCTAGCAGGCTATTATCGCCGGTTTGTGGAGGGGTTTTCATCTATAACAACCCCTATGACAAAGTTGACGCAGAACAGTGTTCTGTTCAGATGGTCTGAGGAGTGTGGAGCGAGCTTTCAGAAGCTCAAGACAGCATTGACCACAACACCAATGTTGGTACTGCCCACAGGTTCAGGTTCTTATACCGTGTATTGTGATACTTCCCGAGTTGGGCTTGGTGCAGTGTTGATGCAGGATGGGAAGGTTATAGCCTATGCTTCACGTCAGTTGAAGATTCATGGGAAGAACTATCCAGTCCATGATTTGGAGCTTGCAGTTATTGTTCATGCCTTGAAGATTTTGAGGCACTATTTGTGTGGGGTACCGTGTGAGGTATTCACTGATCATAAGAGCTTGCAATACTTGTTTAAGCAAAAGAAGTTGAATATGAGGCAGAAGAGGTGGTTAGAGTTGCTGAAGGATTATGATATTACTATATTCTATCACCCGGGAAAGGCCAATGTGGTGGCTGATGCTTTGAGCCGGAAGTCAGTCAGTATGGGTAGCTTGGCCTATTTATCAGTTGGAGAGCGACCTTTGGCTTTGGAGGTTCAGGCGTTAGCCAGTCGATTTGTTATGTTGGAGGTTTCTGAGGGTGGCAGTGTTTTGGCCCATACCTCTCTCGTTCTTCATTGTATGATCGTATTCGTGCCAGGCAGTTTGATGATCGTCATTTGTGTGCTCTTAGAGATGCGGTTCGGAACAGACGTGCCAAGAAGGTCACAGTTGATGCTGAGGGAGTTTTGAGATTGCAGGGTCGTATATGTGTTCCTGATGTGGA
>ML296624.1:21164-42445 GCA_005239495.1 Nicotiana undulata
GCGCCGCGAAGATGTACCAGGACTTGCGGCAGCATTATTGGTGGCGTAGAATGAAGAAGGATATTGTGGCTTATGTAGCTCGGTGCTTGAATTGTCAGCAGGTTAAGTATGAGCACCAGAGACCCGGTGGATTGATGCAGCAGATTTAACTTCCCGAGTGGAAGTGGGAGCGTATCACAATGGATTTTGTAGTTGGGCTTCCACGGACTCCGAGGATAGTTGATGCAGTATGGGTTGTTGTGGATAGGCTGACCAAGTCAGTACACTTCATTCCGGTGTCAGTTTCGTATTCAGCGGAGAAGTTGGCAAAGATCTACATGAGAGAGATTGTCAGATTGCACGGCGTGCCCTTATCTATTATATCAGACCGAGGTACTCAGTACACCTCCAATTTCGTGAGAGTATTTCAGCAAGATTTTGGCACACAGATTGAGTTGAGCACAACATTTCATCCTCAGACAGACGGACAGTCCGAGCGTACTATTCAGATTTTGGAGGATATGTTGCGAGCTTGTGTTATTGATTTTGGTGGATCATGGGATCAGTTCTTGCCTTTAGCAGAGTTTGCCTACAACAATAGTTATCAGTCGAGCATTCAGATGGCTCCGTATGAAGCGTTGTATGGTAGGCGGTGTCGGTCTCCAGTCGGGTAGTTTGAGCCCGGAGAGGCTAGATTATTAGGTTCTGAGTTAGTCCAGGATGCCTTGGATAAGGTGAAGATTATTCAGGATAGGCTTTGTACAATTCAGTCCAGGCAAAAGAGTTATGCAGATCGTAGAGTTCGAGATTTGGCTTTCATGGTAGGAGACCAGGTGTTCCTTCGAGTGTCGCCTATGAAGGGCGTGTTGAGCCCTAGGTATATTGGTCCATTTGAGATTTTGGACAAGGTAGGAGAGGTGGCCTACAGACTTGCCTTGCCACCGCATTTATCAGCAGTGCATCCAGTGTTTCATGTATCTATGCTCCGGAGGTATATTGCAGATCCATCTCATGTTCTTGACTTCAGCGGTGTCCAGTTGGACAAGGATCTGACTTATGAGGAGGAGCCGGTAGCTATATTAGATAGGCAGGTTCGCCAGTTGAGGTCGAAGAGTTATCCTTCGGTCCGTGTTCAGTGGAGAGGTCAGCCTGCCGAGGCAGCTACTTGGGAGTCCGAGTCCGATATGAGGAGTCGTTATCCCCATCTTTTCTCAGACTCAGGTACTTTTCTATGTCCGTTCGAGGACGAACATTTGTTTTAAAGGTGGAGATTGTGATGACCCAAAAGTTCATCCTAAGTAATTCTAGCTAAATCTGTGTTTCGAGGCCCCGAAAGCCTCCGTTAATCTCACCTCGATACGCGTGTGCAGCCCAGGCGTGTAGCCGGGAAGTCTTTATGTTGAAATTTGATGAAAATAGAATTTTATGATAATTAAATGAATAAAGTTGACTTTGGTATGAATTCTTTGGTAAACGGACCCGAACCCGTAATTTGACGGCCCCAGAGGGTCCGTAGGAAAATATGGGACTTGGGCGTATGCCCGAAATCGAACTCCGAGGTCCCAAGCCCGAGAAATGAATTTTTAAAGAAAATTATTTTCTGAAAATAATAAAGGATTTTGAAAATGAATGATTAAGTGAAAATCGTGTTACCGGGCCCGTATTATGGTTCCGGAGCCCGGAACAAGTTTATTATATGTTATGTGACTTATCTGTGGAATTTGGTGTAAAACGGACTTAAGATGACGGGTTTCGGATAAAAATTGGAAAAGTTAAGCTTTATGAAGTTTTTAAGAAAATCTATGAGTTTGATGATATTTTGATGATTGAAAGATTGAATAAGTCTGTAGGATGTTTTGAGATTTGCATGTATTTTTGGTTTTTAGCCCCGAGGGCTCGGGTGTGATTCGGGTAGGTGTTCGAGGTGTTAAACCATGGGAAAACACTGCCGGTGCACATTCTTCTGATGTGCCCGCACCTGCGAGCCTACAGCCGCAGGTGCGAGACCGCAGGCGTGACACCAAGTCCGCAAGTACGGTCCCCCTCGCAGGCGCGAACCAAACGCCGCAGGTGCGGCCCCTTATGGGCCTGACCCATGTCCGCAGGTGCGACCATTTTTCCGCACCTGCAGTATCCTTCCGCAGGTGCGAGATTCGTCCAGTGATTTTTTCTTAAGTCCAAAACAGACCCATTACGGGATTTTTTATATTTTTCACCCTCTTCTTCTTCTCCACAGCCCCTTAGCCATTTTTGAAGAGTTCCATCACTACAATCTCAGAGGTAATCGATTCTAACACCAATTCCTTCCACTTTTCTTCCATTAACACTAGAAACTAGTCCTAAAATCATGAAATCAAAGTAGAAATTAGAGGTTTTGGGTAGAGTTAGGTTATTGGGTGATTCAACCTCAATTTGGGGTCGGATCTTAAAACAAATTATATATTCTAACTCGTGGAGTTATGGGTGATCGGGTTTTGGTCCGAACCTCGAGTTTGGACCAAGCGGGCCCGGGGTCGAATTTTGGAAATTTTGGAAGAATGCTAGAAATTGAATATCTAGGATATGGGATTGTGTTATTGAGTCTTTATTGATATTATTGAATTAATTATGCCTAGATATCGTTGTTTCGGAGTCGTATTATAAAGGAAAGAGGGTCTTAGAGGGTTGATTGCTATATTTTGGACCCGAGGTAAGTGTCTTGCCTAACTTTGGTGAGGGATTAAGTAGTGTATGTTATGTGTTATGTGTTTATCATGTTCAATGTATAGGTGAGGTGAAGAATACCTATACATTATGAGTCAAGCATGCCCCTGAGTCTATTTTGATAAAAATTCAGTTATTCTTCAATGTTCATCATACTATGTAATTGCCTCTACTTAAGAAGTTGATTGTGGTTGATATAATGGTTGTAGAGATTATGAAATGTTGGTTCAATTGAGGATCCAAGTATACAGTATCTATATTGAGTTGTTTGGTTATAGCTGAGACCCTTGTCGGACATTTATTGAGATATTTACTGATATTTTCCCCTTGCCGGGTGATTTGAACTGTATTTTTTCCACTATGCTGCATTCCTTACCATACACATTGTCTTGCATTGGTGAGGAAGAGTGTAAAGCATGAAGGGTGATGCCGTGTCATGTTTTTACATTGACTACAACATGTCATGCATAGTGAGGAAGAGAGTAAAAGCACGAAGGGTGATGCCGTGTCATGTTTTTACATTGACTACAACATGTCATGCATAGTGAGGAAGAGAGTAAAAGCATGAAGGGTGATGCCGTGCCATTGTTATCATTCAGACATGTCCTTCATACCTTATATGTTTTCGGTAAATTGTTTCTTTTCTTACTTGATGTTAAGTAACTGCTCTACCTTATTGTTCTCCCTTTATCTGCTCCCGTTCCCCGTATATGACTGTTATTCTTCCTTGCTTTGTTATCTGTATTTTGTGTTGTATAATAGGACAGGTGAACGTTATTTGCTAAGTCTAGCCTCGTCACTACTTCGGCCGAGGTTAGGCTCGGCACTTGCTCAGTACATTGGGTCGGTTGTACTGATACTACACTGTACTTCTCTATGTTGTGCAGATCCCGCTTCCGGATCCCGTGGACCGCTCTGAGGGAGTCACCTTCAGTCCACATCGAGTTTCAAGGTATACCACTGGCGTTCTTGGTCCCTGGAGTCTCTCCTGCTATTAGTATCTTATTGTCTTATTTCTTCTTCCGTTCTAAAGACAATACTGTATTTCCTTTCAGACTTGTATTTAGTATTCTTATAGACAGTCTGTGGGGTTGTGACACCCTAGTTTTGGAATTTTGCGATGTTGTTATCTCTATCATTTCATTATGCGTTTTTCGGAGTATTATTACATTTCTGCTGTAAAACTTTTGAAGTAGTTCTGGTTATTTCAGTAAAGTTTGAAGGAAAATTGCTTTATGACTGTTAAGTTGTTTTAAAAATGTCAAGGTGTTGTGTACGTTGGCTTGTCTAGCGGGTTCAACGTTAGACGCATTCACGATCTGAAAGGTGGGATTTCAGGTCGTGACAATTTATCCGCGCATCGCGCGGGTACTAATACTAGTATATTATTAAAAGGAGAGGACAAAGCTCTCTCCTTAAGCCAAGTGGCAGCATAAAAAATGCCACATGTTATAATTAGTTAATAATAGTTATTTAGTTACTAATTAGTTATTGTTTATTATTTTTGAATTAAATAACTATAAAAATAAAAATCTATATATTATTAAAAGGAGAGGACAAAGCTCTCTCCTTAGTCTATATCTTCTCTCTCTCTCTCTCTCTCTATATATATATATATATATATATATATATATAATGGTTACTTTATTTGAATTAATAAATATAAATATTTTATAATTCGCTATAATAAAAAAATAAAAAACAATAACTACCCATTCAAATCTATATCTATATATTATTAATAGGAGAGGACAAAGCTCTCCTAAAGCCAAGTGGCAGCATAAAAAAATGCCACATGTTGTAATTAGTTAATAATAGTTATTTAGTTACTAATTAGTTATTGTTTATTATTTTTGAATAAAATATTTATAAAAATGAAAATAATAAAAAATAAAAAAATTACCATCTATATCTTCTCTCTCTCCCCCCCTCTCTCTCTTTATATATATATATATATATATATATATATATATATATATATATATATATATATATATATATATATATATNTTACTTTTATTTTTTATTTTAAATTAATTTTAAAGCTCCAACTTGAAACTACTCTCACCCAATTTGAACTGGTAGTTATTGTATTTTTATTTTTTTATTATAGCTAATTATAAAATATTTTATTTATTAATTCAAATAAAGTAACCATTATATATATATATATATATATATATATATAATGGTTACTTTATTTGAATTAATAAATAAAATATTTTATAATTAGCTATAATAAAAAAATAAAAATACAATAACTACCAGTTCAAATTGGGTGAGAGTAGTTTCAAGTTGGAGCTTTAAAATTAATTTAAAATAAAAAATAAAAGTAAGAAAAAATAAAATTACATATGATAAAAAACAAAAACAAAAAACAAGAGAAGAAAAACCACCCATTCAAATTGGGTAGGAGTAGTTTCAAGTTGTAGCTTTAAATTTTTCTTTTTTAATTTAAAAAAAAAAAAAGAATAACTAAATTTAGCTATAATAAAAAAACAAAAATTAAAAATTACCATTTCAATTTGGGGAATAGTTTCAAGTTATACACTTAAAATTATTTTAATATGAAAACGTAATAAAGAAATAAAAAACTTACAAAAATAAGAAAAAATAAATTACCTATCCAAATTGGGTGGGAGTAATTTCAAGTTGTAGTTTTAAAACTATTTTCTATATAAAAAAGGTTAAAATAGAAAAATTTAAATTAGCTATAATAATAAAAAATTACCAATAAATATAGATACGTTATAATTAGTTATACTAAAAAACAAAAAAGAACATTCAATTTAAATTGGAAAGTTGTTTCTTCCTATCAACAATGCAACAATACTAAATATTGTATAATATAAAAAAGAACAGAACACAAATTTATTCGATGCCCAGAGAAATCCCTTTAATTTAAAAGAAATTTTAATCATTAAAATTCATAATATTATTGAGAATAATAAAGAATATATCTTTTAGTATATTACAAAGAAAGTAGCAGATAAAAATATTAAAAAAATGATATGCTAATAAAAATTTCTATTAACAATGAAATAATACTAAATATGGGATAATAAAATAAAGAAACATATAGAACAAAAAAGGTATTCGATGCCCATATAAGTCCTTTTAATTTAATAGAGATTTTATTTATTAAAATTCTGACAATATTTTTAACAACAGTAGAATAAATTTAACTAAAATATTATTTCAAGACTAATAATATATATATTTCTATTATTTTAAATAATTAAGTAGCAGACAAAAATATTAAATAAATTAATATGCTAATAAAAACTTTTATTAACAATGCAATAATAATAAATATTGGATAATATAATTAAAAAAAATTCAGAACAAAAAAGTTATTCGATACCTATATATGTCCCATTAATTTAATAGAGATTTTATTCATTAAAATTTAGATACTATTGTTGAGAACAACGTAATAAATTTCAAAATAAACAAGTATTTCAAGGGTAATAACATATATATCTTCTCTTATATTATAAAAAGAAAGCGAGCAGACAAAAATATTAAACACAATATTATGCTAATAAAAATTTCTATTAACAATTTAACAATACTCAACATTGGATAATATAATAAAAAAAGTATAAATTTTTTTTCTTTAAAATAATAAGTTCCTTTAATTTAATAGAGATTTTATCATTGAATATATCGTATTGATAATTGAAATTTATTAAAGCATGACGATCTAATATATTCAAGTAAATCCGATCATAATTTAATTTAATTAATATTTTTAATATTGTGACTACTATTTTTTTTTAGTTTGAAGATTTCAACCGTTTTGAATCTTCTTGGCAGTTGCCACGTTTTCACAATAATCCTATTTTGAGAGAGAGAGAGAAAACAAAGAATGGAGGACAAATGAAGAGAGATAATAGGAGAAGAGACGAGCATAGCACGCATCCTACAATACATTGACAACAACATACCCCTAAATCCACCCCCACAATTGTTAATTTTCTAATATTCAGAGATTTTTTTACCTTCATTCTTAAGCCTTTCCTTAATTCAATCCATTTTTTCTAATCATATCCATTTTGTTTCCCTGCTTATACGCATAGCTTTTTCTTGATTGTCAGAGGAAAGTGGGTGGCGGTTGAGTGTATGTTTCTGTTCTTTTTTGGATTAGGTTCTCGTCAGAGTTTTGTTAGCAAATTAGATAGAGGGAATTAATCTTGTGAAAGAGGAGAATGGAGGGGATGATGGAAAAGGGAGTATTGGATGATATAATAAGGAGGTTATTGGAAGATAAGGGAGGGAAGCAAGTTCAGCTCTCTGAGGCTGAGATCCGCCAGCTTTGTGTCAATGCTCGCCAGATTTTCCTCTCTCAGCCTAATCTCCTCCAGCTTCGTGCCCCCATTAGGATCTGTGGTACATTCCTCAAATTTTGTTCTTTTGTTTTTATATTTTGTTTTAATGTATCATGATGTACGGATGTATAGATGGTGAATTGTATGTGTATCTTATATGTTGAACATTATAATTAAGGGCCATCTTATTTATCTTCCATCAACACAGTCATGAGAAATGTTGGAACACTTTTCAACATGCAGAGTAAGTGGAAGGGTCTTTGTATTTGAGATTGGCATCTCTTTGTTGTTGTCATATGATTGGTAAATATTGGTTCTTTCTGCTTTGATATGTCTATTTTTTGATGATTAAGAAAATATTTATTCCCGGCCTCCTCCCCCACTCTCTGTTCTTCCATGTGATTTCTTTAGGTGGGAATTTAGAGTATTGCAAAAGATAGTTTTGCCCCATAAAATGGATGTCTCCAATTCACTATTGTGACCTAGAAAGCTGAGCTTGGTATGAGATATTGGATTGCAAAGGTTGATGGTCCTTGTTCAAAAATTGATACTGATTGGGTTCTAATGGGGTATCATAAATTCCTCTCTTTGTTTTGCTTAATACTCTCATAAATTTATCTCTTTCCTATTCCTTCTTGCAGGTGACATACATGGCCAATTCCAAGACTTATTAAGACTTTTTGAATACGGTGGCTATCCTCCTTCAGCAAACTACCTTTTTCTCGGGGATTATGTTGATCGAGGCAAGAAGAGCTTAGAAACAATATGTTTGCTACTGGCCTACAAAATTAGGTACCCTGAAAAGATCTTCCTTCTTAGAGGAAACCACGAAGATGCAAAAATCAACAGGGTTTATGGATTTTATGATGAATGTAAAAGGAGATTCAATGTTAGGCTATGGAAAATTTTCACAGACTGCTTTAATTGTTTACCTGTTGCTGCACTTATTGATGAAAAGATCCTTTGCATGCATGGTGGGATTTCTCCAGAGTTAAAAAGTTTGGACCAAATAAACGAAATTCAGCGGCCGGCTGAGATTCCAGACGGTGGCTTGCTGTGTGATCTGCTGTGGGCTGATCCTGACCCCAGAATTAAGGGTTGGTCAGAGAGCGATCGAGGTGTTTCTTGTACTTTTGGACCTGATGTAGTTGCCGAGTTTTTGGCTAAAAATGAGTTAGACCTCATCTGCCGGGGTCATCAGGTATACCATATATTCTGGCTGGTCAAAAAATTAAACCTCATATCTCATTGCTATGCTTTGAAAACCCTAAATACCTGCGCCCTGGTGTCTTGAAAGAAAAGCTTATTTGCAAGCAGCTGAATGCTTTCCTGGCATTTCTTGTGTTCACTTCTTTAAAATGCCTTGCTAGGGAATTTCATATATTTCTATGGAAAACGTGCTTTAATTTTTAATTTATATGGCTTTATAAAGTCTCAACATCTAGCAAAGTATTTATCGTGATTATGTCATGCATAGTTTTGGTATGGTGTTCATTTTTTTTATAGATATTTGGGGCAACTGTCGTTTATGATACTTTGACAGCAGTTGCTGGCTTGCTTCTAAGCCATCAGTTTTTCAGTTTGCTCAAATTTTATATTTGTCCTGAATGTATTCTGATTCCTAAATTTTTGTTTTAGGTGGTGGAGGATGGATATGAATTCTTTGCTAAGCGAAGACTTGTGACTCTGTTTTCTGCTCCCAACTATGGTGGAGAATTTGACAATGCAGGTGCCTTATTAAGCGTTGATGAGCAACTTGTATGTTCTTTTGAAATATTGAAACCGATATTATCTAGCGGTTCAAAGTTGCCCCTAAAAAAGGTATGATATTCTTATTTATATTTTCTCAAGTTATCTTGGTGATTTTGACATGAAAGAGTTCTTACAAGTCTTGGTAAGTTTTTGAAATGAAGATTCTACGAGACATCTTACAATTGTGCTTTTCATTTGAACAGCCACCAAAGGTTGGAGGGATGTGATACAGTAGAAAGTGTACATGGAGATTTATCCAGTGTATAGTGAAGAATGACGAGCACTACACTTTTTATTTTGTTATTGACACAAGCCATCATTTCCAATACCTTTTTGGCTTTGGAACTATGGATAGGCCATGAGTATATTACTACTAAAGGAAAAAGAAATTCTGTAAATCGGCAAAATAACTTATCTTCAGAAGATCTAAGATGTTTTATTTGTTTACTTTAGACACATTTTGTTTCTTTCCTGTATTTACTAGCACTCAGATTCAACAGTTCTTGATTGAGGATGAGTTGCTTTATCATCCAATAGTTTACAAATTCTGTAAGGTTACAGTTCATAAATCTTTTCTTTTAATGATAACATAACCATTTTGTAACTGTAACTATGACTTGATGATGAGAATGGTATCTAAACTAAACAGCCAGTGGAAATGTTACAAGCCCATTACCCTCTTCGGTCCATGTCTCTCTTTGTGCAATAAGTACAAATGCTGAATGGGACAATGGTTTTCTAATGTTGTAAGTTGCAACATTGCAGCAGTTTCTACTATGCTCTTTTCAAACTCCTGATCTTCTGTGGAAGTCAAATTCCTTTTGTCCATAAAGTACAGTATTTTGGGAAATACTTGTTCGGCCACCAGTATCAAATATTGAACTACAATATTTGAAATACTGGTAAAATATAGTAGAACTTGTTTGAGGCGTATTTCAAGGGAACAATGCACACGACTTTACTTTTTTCAAGTGAAATTCATGTTTGCTTCTATATACCTCTTTTGCAACTTCAAGTTTTAAATACTCGCTAAACAATCCTTTTTAAGGTATTGGAATTGCAACCTAATAGTTACAGAATAGTGTAGTCAAAAGAAGGCCAAGTCTTCCTCTCTTGGTAGAAGGGCAAACACAGACCGGATTCTTGTTGGATTGATGTCTGTCTATTCATGTTATAAAGATATATTGGCCAAAAGGCAGATGGTACGACGAACGGTTTTAAACATATATGTTAAGATTAATTATGTATATTGATCAGTTAGTTAGGAGTTAGTGGAATCATTAGTTAGTTAGAGCTGACAGTTGTACCAATCAGCTAATAAGTTAGAAAGCTAGTTAGCCGACCTAGTTAGTTAATTAGCTCTTTGTTGTTCAATTGTATATAGTGGAAGTTCCACTCATTTTCTTCTTAATTCAATTGAGAAATTCTGGAAAGTTCTCTCATCTCTTTCTCTT
Source organism: Nicotiana undulata (assembly GCA_005239495.1). Classification (NCBI taxonomy): domain Eukaryota; kingdom Viridiplantae; phylum Streptophyta; class Magnoliopsida; order Solanales; family Solanaceae; genus Nicotiana; species Nicotiana undulata. The sequence goes on from ML296624.1 coordinate 31,384, forward strand.
CTCTTACTGCGGCCTTTCATGGCGTGAAGGTCACGTCTCTCTCACTATAGAAGCTCACCATCGACGCTCAGCAGAGCTTCGAATTACTGTTCCATTGATCAATTCTAATAATATCAAAAGCCTTTCCAACTATTCAAGGGTTCATTTTCAAATATCATTTTAAAAGTTTTTTTGTATAAAAAAAATTAAGAAAAGAAAAAAAACATAAACGATCCCCAAATTCTGTTGTGGGAAGGAAGAATTCTTTAGATCCGCGTAAAATGATGTGGTTATTCTATCAAGGGCTTATATCAGATTCTAAATATCCATGTATTCCCATCTAAAGCACAACAAAGTAAAACAACATTGACATAACTTCGAAAAGCTTGCCTAAGTGTAAATTAAGCACCATAACTGAGATTTTCTACTTCTTTTGCAATCTGATTCGGGTGTCTACACTCTTCAATAGAACCTACTTGAAGCTATCACAAGGGAACTAAAATAGCTGTATGTTCCAGCTGCCTCCATGTTATCAAACTTGGCTTCGATTCTTTTCAATCTAGTGTACTTGCCTCTGCAGTAAACTAGTGAATTTAGTATGTTAATAATATAATCTACTAAGGAGAAAAGGTCAAAGAGGAGCTTCTCCCTGCCCCATCCCACTCCAGATATTAGGCAGAGACATTAGAATAAACATGTACTCGTCGCTAACTTTGTCTGGGAACACAACAACAAGATGAATCCTCTAAGTAAGGAGATTTCATCTTTAACTACCCTTTTCGCTCCCTTGCCTTGTAGGAGATCTCGGATTCACATTTCCTCTCAATCTCTTGGGTGTACGTGGGAGGACTGCTTGTTTCTGGCATTGCCTATGGCTTTTCTTTTGACTGCATAGTAAAAGTAATTTTACGGTGATGAAGTATGATATAATTAAGCATGTAGACATCATCAAACTTCCAAATACGTTGATGATCACTCTAATGGACTAAGAATTAGTCCACGTGATTATACGCTGGAACCTAGAAAGTAACAACTCACATTCGAAGACTACATGCCACACGAGAGAGAGTTCATGGAACTTCAAATAACAACAACAACAACAACAACAACATACTTAGCAGTATCCCACGCTGTGGGGTCATGGGAGTGTAGTGTGTACGCATACCTTACCCTACCTTGTGAGGGTAGAGATGCTGTTTCCAATAGATCGTCGGCTCAGGAAAGAATAAGCACCACATTAATGAAAATATAGACAAGAAGGGACAACACCAAAAAGCCATATAATAGCAAAATAAAAACAACAAGATAGTAAGGTGATCAACAATGAATGAAAATAACGGTTAGTCATAAAAACCTACTACCAACTGAAAACGGGACTGCTTGTCAATACTACTGTTATGAGCACTCTAGACTACCTACTCTACTACCCTAATCCTCGATCTCCACACCTTCGTATCAAGGGACATGTCCTTGGTCAGCTGAAGCTACGCCAAGTCTTGCCTAATCACCTCTCCCCACCTATTATTTGGCATACCTCTACCTCTCCGTAGTCCTTCCAATATCAACCTCTCAAACCTCCTCATCTGGGGCGTCTCTGCTCCTCCTCATATGACCAAACCACCTAAGCGGCGCTTCAGCAAGGTTTGAGGACATGTTATGACCAAACCACCTAAGCGGCGCTTCACAGAATCTACTAGTTCTACTTCTGTCAATGATGATTCGAACTATATCGCACACATGCAAACTTATTTCTCCATCGATTTCAAGTTGTAGTTGTGAGGACAAGTTATGATTTCCTTCTGAATTTGTAGTTGTTTGAGAATTGTTGCTAAATTCATAATCACCATTTTTCTAGCCCTCAGTTGCTTAGAAATTCTGTATTGTATGAAATGAATACTGTCGAAGATGATAATCAATCAACACCGACTATGACTGAGTCTCCTAATCAGTGAAGTATTGATATCAATAGCCCTTTGTATATGCATCAATCTGACAATCCTGGAGCATTTTTGGTTCCTGTTCTATTTGATGGCTTTGGATACCGATCGTGGAGAAGAGGTATGATGCGAGCATTATCTGTGAAGAATAAGTTGGGATTTATCAACGAGAATGCAAGAGACCAGATCCAGATTCATCAAAATTCTGCCTATGGGAAAGGTGTGATGATATGGTCACTTCATAGATCCTAAACTCCTTGGCCAAGGAAATTGCAAACAATGTTGAATATGTAGCAAATGCATTTGAATTGTGGAGAGAACTTGAGGATCGGTATGACCAAACAAATGGAACAAAGTTGTACCAAATTCAGAAAGAAATCAATGATCTATCTCAAGGATCCCTTGATGTCACCAGCTATTACACAAAAATGAAAAAGTTATGGGAGGAACTCAATACCTTGATTGCCAAATCTCATTGCACTTGCAATTGCTCATGTGGAGCCAAGGAGATCATGCATAAGGCTGAGCAGGATATGAGGTTGATACAATTCCTTATGGGATTGAATGAGACATACACTGTAGTTCGAGGTAGCATATTGATGATGAATCCTCTTTCTTCAATTGCCCAAGCATTTTCTTTGTTGATCCAAGAAGAGAGGCAGAGAGAAATCAAACCAAGTGGCCACTTAACTCTGGAGTCATCAGCCTTGAATACTAGCACAATCAGACCTGGCACATTCAGAACAAACTATTCTCCCAGCAACAATCATAACAACAAGATTAGGCCCTTCTGTGATTATTGTAAGAGACCAGGTCACACTAAAGAGAAATGTTACAAGCTTCATGGATACCCATAAATCTTTGGTCAGAATCAAAATCCAAACATAAATCAAAGCAGTTTCAATCAAAATGCTAGGCAAAACTTCAACTATAACTACAAGTCAAGCAACAATCACAGTAACAAATTCAGTAGAGGCAATAGAACAATGGCCAATGCACATATAGCAACTACTGACACTCAACCTGTTGAGACTGAGAAATGTGATAGTCATGACAATGCTTAGAATGTAAGTCAGGAGTATAGCCAGTTGGTGAACCTACTACAAAAGTTTCAATCAGGAGGAGGAAGAGACTGTATAATTGCAACCAACATTACATCAGGAACAACAAATTTTGTAGGTATGATGGCTTGCACTTCCTCAATTGACTTTGGTAAACTGTCATGTGAATGTTTCAAGAATAGAGCTGACTCATGGATTATAGATTCAGGGGTATCAAACAACATGACCTTTAATAGATCCTTACTAACCAACATAATAAGCTTGCCCTATTCCCAAGCTGTTTGAAGAAGAACAATACAAGCCCTGCAGTAAACGACACCCATACACTACCTACCATTTCTACTTGTTGCACTTGTAACACATACTGTCCCTCTCATTCTGCTGTAAATATACCATTTCATACCAATAAGTGTGTACCTTCTCCAATTGTAAATAATTCATGTGCAACTATTGAAAAACAAGCTTCTTTTACAAGTCCATCATCTGAATTCCCTAGCATATTATCTCATTCTTGCGCTAAAAATAATGTAAATGTATTGTGGCATAATAGACTTGGACATGTACCCTTTGTCAAAATGAAGAACATTACCTCTATACCTGCCTTTTCCCCCAAACAACCCTTCAACTGTACCATTTTCCCAATGGCCAGACAAGAAAGACTACCATTTCCTCAGAAAACCACCACAACCAACAGAATTTTTGAACTTTTAAATGTTGATCTATGGGGTCCATATCATGTTCCTACACATGATAGATATAAATACTTTATAACCATGGTGGATGATTATAGCAGGTCCACCTGGACTCACCTTTTATCCATCAAAAGTAATGCCCTTAAGATACTCAAGAATTTCATGAACCTAGTAGAGAACCGGTTTGGTGTAACTGTAAGTCCATAAGGTCAGATAATGGACCTAATTCACCAATAAAGAAGCAACTATGTTTTTTGAATCTAAAGGGATCATTCATCAGAGAACTTGTCCCTATACACCACAACAGAATGGTGTGGTGGAGAGAAAGCACAAATACCTTCTTGAAACAACTAGATCCCTTCTCTTCCAATCCAAGATACCTCTAAGATATTGGGGTGGGTGTATCCTTTGTGCCACCTATATAATAAACAGACTACCCTACAATTCTATCAACAATCAAACCCCATATGAATTACTGTTGGCCCAAGAAGCTGAATGGTTTTGAAGATTGACAAAGGAACTCAAAGTTGAACCAGGTCCATCACTGAAGACATAGACACATGCAGTGTAAAAGGCACATGAGGCGCACATGCAGGAGATAAACGAAATCTAGGAATTAAAGAGATATCTCCTGATAAAAAATATTGCAAAATGATAAGGAGAAGGATCCTTATTCAGTAAGAATAGAATTAAGATAAGGAAGGATTTATGGAGTTGAGATTGACTAGAACTCTTCCACCAAGGAAGAGTAGCATCAGAATTCTAGTAAATCTCTTTTTTATTAATCCTATATATTTCTCAGTGTTCTTATTGTACATGCACGCACAAAAGCAGAAGCTAAGCAAGAATTGAGAGAAAAATTAGCAAGGCACTTTTGCAAGCAGTTCGTGTGAGAATTAAGTGTGCGACTCTGAAGCTACTTGAACCGGCTAGAAGAACCAGTTCTATCTGTTGTCTTTTAGTCTAGTTTACTTGTAGTAGGTGATTACAACTTGTACCTTTTCAGCTTAATCTAGAAGCATCTGTAATAGGTACTGTGTGTTTCAAGTTATAGCTAACTTGGAGTTTGTCGCAAATAGCTAGAGGTTAGTTTGCCACAAAGGGATTAGAGGTAATCCTTAGGTTTACAAAAGAGTTTTTGTAAATGTTGTTTGGCTCATTGATTTAGTGAAGAGTTTGGGAAAATCATACTGAGAAGTAGGTCGTGGGCTTTTCACCTTTTGAGTCAGGTGTTTTCCACGTAAAATCCATGTGTTCTTTAATTTCTGTATTTATTATTCCGCAAACTATAGGAGTTGGAACACATAGAAGAACCTGGTCCTTCTATAACTAGTGCACGCGAAAATTGGACACCACACAAATCACCCCCCTCTTATGTGGTATTGACGTTTAGAACATTAATTGGTAACATAGCAGGTTATCCTTGAAGAGGCTAACACCTTAGGAAAGGATCAAGATGAGTGCGCCACCTGGGAACTGGGAAGGACAATCAACCGCTAGGCCACCACTCTTCAATGGCCAGTACTACTCCTGGTGGAAGAACATGATGAAGTATCACTTAATTGGTGAAGACTATGAGCTGTGGGACATAGTTACTGATGGTCCCTTGGCCACCACCATGAAGAAGTCTGCTGAAGGAGTAGATGTGACAAAAACAAGAGCTGACTGCACTGCGGAGGACTTAAGAAAGTGGGAGAAAAATGCTAAGGCTAAGAAGTGGCTTGTGTGTGGACTTGGTCCAGATGAGTACAACAGAATTCAAAGTTGTACTACTACCAAGAAGATTTGGGATACTCTGCAAGTGCCTCATGAAGGAACTGCTCAGGTGAAAAAATCTAGAGATACACTACTATATTCGCAATATGAGAATTTCTCGATGAAGGAAGGAGAGACCATCCAAGAGATGTACACTAGGTTCACTACTCTGACAAATGAACTAAAATCTCTTGGAAGGTTTATTCTTGAAGAAGACAAGGTTGAGAAGATTTTGACATGGGTTCTGCCAATCTCTTGGGAAAGTAAGATCACTTCAATTAAGGAATCCAAGAACATGGAAACTCTCAAACTAGATGAGCTAATTGGAAATCTCACTGCCTATGAACTTAGAAGGCAGACAATGAAGATGGATGCTCCCAAGAATGAAAGAAGTCTGGCACTGAGAATCACTGAAGGAGCACAACTGGAGGAAGATGAAATGGCTATGATCACCAAGGATTTCAAAAATTATATTATGAGAAGAAAGGGCATCTCAAGAGGTGGAAATTACAACAAGGCAAAGACACCAGAAAAAACCACTAATGAGGGCTGCTACAATGTGGGAAAACTGATCATCACATCAAGAATTGCCCTCAGTGGGAAGTTGAATGGAAAGGAAAAGGTTTGAACGAAGGAACCGGAAGAAGGAACAAGTTCATCCCAAGAAGAACAAAATATCAACAAAAGTTATGGTTGCTGCTTGGGGAGAAAGATCAGATGAAGAATCACATGATGAAGATGGAGATGAACAAGCACTTATGGAAATTGGTGAATCGGATGAGGAATCTGAGGTAAGTATATTCCATCTCAAAGACAAGATTAAGTTCGTGTCCAAAGAGAAACTCTCTGAATTATTGCTTGACTTTATTGATGATTCTGAAGTAATTAATAAGGAAAAGGAATAGCTGTCTAAGGAGTGTGTAATGTTAAAAGCAAAGTGTAAAAACCTGAAACTCAGAGTAAGTGAGTCTGTGAGTGAAAACACTGCTATGAAGAACCAGGTTCATCTACTTTAAACAAATGTCCTAGAGTTAAAATATGAAAATCTAAAACTGAAACTAGGAACCAGTAAGAAGTCAGCTCACAACTCTCAACTCATCTTACAAGAAAATATAGGTAAATAAAAGGATGATTTGTATAGGAAAGATGAAGAGATAAGAGTGTTGAAGGAGGAACTTGGTAAGGTTAAGCATGAACTAGACAGAACATGTAAATGGAATAAATCCTCTGATGCTTTGACATGGCTACAGGAAAATCATAGTAGCAACAGAAGAGGACTTGGCTTTGGGAGTCAACTGCCTAAATGGGATCCCAAAAGAAAGTACCTCACTCTTCCTGAGAATAAAATCTATACCCACTGTGGTAAGACTGGTCACTACAATAGTGAATGCAATGCAAAAGAGCAGGTCACTCAAAAGAACAAAAGTTTTGTTCGAGGGAAAATTGGTTACCAAATTGGGCTAAAAGGAACCCCTGAATTTTTTTTGCAGGTTCAAGTGAAAGGAAGTAGCCAAATATGGTACATGGATAGTGGCTGCTCAAAACACATGACTAGCAACAAGGACCAGTTTCTTTCACTTGAAAAACTCAAAGGAGGAAATGTCTCCTTTGGTAATGGAAAGAAAAGTGAAATCATTGGGGTTGGAAATAATTGAGAATGTCTACCTGATAGATGGCCTGAAATATAGCCTAATCAGTGTGTCACAACTGTGTGACAGAGGTAACTTGGTAGCATTCACCTCAACAAAATGCTTTGTAATAAATCTTAGCATGACAAGATTGTTTTGCAGGGAAAAAGAGTGAATAATATATATATATATATATATATATATATATATATATATATATATATATATATATATATCATAGATCTGTCCACACTCTCAAAAAATGAATTAACATGCTTAAGTGCGTTGGACAGTGATCCCCTCCTTTGACACAAGAGACTTGGACATGCAAGTCTGAGTCAGTTCAACAAATTAGTCTCCAAGGACTTAGTGATAGGTCTGCCTAACATTAAGTTCAAGGAAGACAAAATCTGTGAGGCTTGTACAAGGGGGAAGCAGGTAAGATCCTATTTTAAAAGCAAGAAAGTGGTAAGTACCACCATAACGATGGAACTGGTCCATATGGATCTTTGTGGTCCTATGAGAACTTTAATCAGATGTGGTAAGAGGTATGTGATGGTGCTTGTTGATGACAATTCTAGGTTTACCTGAACATTGTTTCTGACATCTAAAGATGAGGCATTTGACATGTTTACCTCTTTTGTTAGAAAAATTCAAAAACAATTAGGAAATCAACTTGCATCAATTAGGTCTGATCATGGCACTGAATTTGAAAATGCTAAATTTGCTGAATTTTGTGATGATCATATGATAGATCACAATTTTTCTGCCCCTAGAACTCCACAACAAAATGGAGTATTTGAAAGAAAGAATAAGACTCTTGAAGATATGGCTAGGACTATGCTTCTTTCTAGCAAACTACCCCATAGCTTCTGGGCAGAAGCCATTAACACTGCATGCTATATCATAAATAGGTGCATGACCAAACCTCTTGTAGAGAAGACTCCCTATGAGTTACTTAAAGGGAGAAAACCTAATATATCCCACCTTAGGGCTTTTGGTTGTAAGTGCTTTGTGCACAATAATGGTAAGGACTCCCTAGGTAAGTTTGATCCCAGAAGTGATGAGGGAGTATTCTTGGGATATTCTTCACATAGTAAGGCTTATAAAGTTTATAACAAAAGAACTATGTGTGTTGAAGAAAGTGTGCATGTAGTTTTTGATGAAACTAATATTTTTTCTGAGAGACAGGAACAAGAGGATGAAGAAATTGGGTTGGTCAGAAACTCAGTCCAAACTGGAGTAACACTGGAGGAAGGAACAGGTGATGGAACAGGTTCATCCATCCCGGGTAACATGACAGGGGGAACTGAACAACAAACTAATTCCCAAACCTCATTGGAACCTGTACCTACTCCTATTCCTCAACAACAAGGCACTGAAGGAACTTCAAGGAGTAACCAATTGGTTGTGAAACCTCATAGATATCAAAGTTCTCACCCTATTGAGAACATTATCACTGATCCAACTTATGAAATTAAAACCAGATCTTCTTTGAAAATTCTTTGTGCTTTTGATGCTTTTCTATCCTTGATTGAACCTAAAAAGGTTGCTGAAGCTTTGTAGGATGCTGACTGGGTAAATGCCATGCAGGATGAGCTCAACCAAGTCAAAAAGAGCCAAGTTTGGCATCTGGTACCAAGACCCATGGATAGATCAGTAATTGGCACAAAGTGGGTCTTCAGAAACAAACTTGATGAAGGTGGAACTGTGACAAGAAACAAGGCAAGATTGGTTAAACAAGGATATAGCCAGGAGGAAGGTATAGACTACGATGAGACTTTTGCTCCAGTGGCTAGATGATACGCTCAGATTACACCTTAAAATAGTGTAAGCGATCAATGTCAAATATAGTAACCCAACTAGGTTGGGGTCGAATCCCACAGAGAGCAATATGTAGGCGATTAGGAATGTAAGAGAATTATCACTTATCACGCAATGCCAAACACTTGGACTTTTGTTAGAAAAATATCTATACCTAAATGCAAAAATGTAAACTAACCTAGAAAGGAAGTAAAATGATCAATGGCTACAAGTATGAATGCATCGGGAATTACACTCAAGTAACGATCCAATGTATTTTACGATTTTACAAATATGAGTGAGTTTATGTTAATTAGCCACGGATAATAATTCTTAATTAGCTTCTTTCGAAGACTAACAAGACTTCCTAATTGAATTATTCCTAACCCAATTAAGATATTAAGCACACCCAAATATGGCTACAAGTAGTTCAATCATATTCCTAGGAAGAATCTATAAAATGAGGGTTAAAACCTCAAGTTCTTGTTAATTAATCTTTCCCAACCCAAATTATCTTTTCCAAAATTAATTCGGAGTTAATGAGAGAGTTCTAGGGTTAGCTAATCCCTTTGTAAACATTAAAGAACAAGAATAATTAAAGAAACAACAACTCACTTCATAAATAAATGAAAATCATTCAATACATACGCACAACAAGGTATTTGATCCACACTTTAAACATGAATATTTCCATAAACAAGATTTAGTGTTGGAAATAAATACTACACACTTAAATATTCAATACAAATCAAGGGAATGAAGAAACAAACATAAATGGGTAAGAAATCCTTAACCACAAGCTTGAAATCTTCAAAACCCAAGTGTGTGTGCAAACCCTAGGTTCAAAACTTGTTCTCCTCTAGTATTCAAGACTGAAAAAATGCTAAACAATGCCAAAGATCCTGAAAATATCTGCTAGGTCGAGTATATGTGGGTTTGGGATTGGAAAATTGTGATTTTACAAATCTGCCCAGAAATGATGCCCGTTGACCGCACCTGCGGACAAATCCTCGCAGGTGCGGGCTTTGAGTGGACTGACTACTTCCGCAGGCGCGAACCAAACCACCGCACCTGAAGTTCCGCAGGTGCGGATACCACATCGCAGGTGCGGTCTTGGCGCATGTGGGCAATTTCCGCAGGTGCGTCACTCTACTTCGCAGGTGCGATGTCTCACCAACGACCAAATGTCCGCATGTGTGGAATCACTGGTAGATATTGCCCTTTTTCCACTCTTTTTTGCTCAATGCCACTTCAATTCAATGAACATCACTTCATGGTATCATTTACCTGAAAATCGAACAATACACACTATAAAAGACCTCATGTTATCATTAAAGGATGCAAAGTCTAATGAAAAGAGACTAAAATTAGTGGTAAAATCACCACTCATCAACACCCCCAATTTAAAGGTTTTGCTTGTCCTCAAGCAAATCAAAACCAACAATTAAATGAGGTTCTACCATTTAAAGCACAATTCATATTGTTATCATTTACAAATCACATTCTCCACTAAGTATTATACTTATGGATTTGGTTGGTACTAATAATTAGGCTCAAGTATGTGCATCTTTCTCGAATAACTTCCTCATTCAAAAACAACTTCAAGAAGTGCAAGGGAGTTTCAATATAATCAAGTGATAAGAATAAGCCTCAAGAAGTGACTCAAAAGCACTAGTCCACTACTTATGCTCAACTTACTCATTTCAGGATATATCAATTTCACCAATCCATCCTAATTCATGTGCCCTCACGAGAAAGAAAGTCCCAAAATCATCATATTTACAATAATAACACAAGGGACAAATTCACAAAGACACTCACTCTCACAAAGAACATCAAGTGTTACAACATATCATGCCATAAGCTTGCCCATATTTTAATTCATCGCCTATTCAAGAACATTCGCTTGGAGATCCCATAAGGACTTTTTAAGCTTGTAATGTAGGTTTAGGGAAGGGTCGGATAAACATTTGGGATACAAGTGACTACACCCTCCTTGAACACTACTCACATTTTTCTTTCTTGTTGCACTTTGTTTCTTTTTAAACTACATATCCCTCATTGGCACCTAGTTACCAACATAGAGCCACCTTAAATACCTCTCTAATTCTCTTCAAGGCTCCATATTTATATACATACATATTTCTCTCTCTTTATATATATATATATATATATATATATATATATATATATATATATATATATAT